>PVJN01053459.1:0-13730 GCA_004026805.1 Lasiurus borealis | reverse complement strand
TATGGTAAAGACCCTGAGAATGCATTTTAACATCCGTTGCTGTGGTTATCACTTTTTGCTAACTGGGACTGTTTGTGGCTGCATATAATAGAAACCTGATCACAGTGGCTTCACCAAACAGCTTTATTTTCTCAGGATGATCTAGAGCTAGTGCAACTGCTTGAGCAAATGCTCAAGAGCGCAGGTGCTCCAGTTCCATACGACTTCTAGCTTTCTGCTTGGACATTCTCAATATACGGCTTTTGTCTTTATGGCTGTAAGATGGATGTGTTGTCTCTAAGTATCAAGTTTGCACTCCAGGCAGGAAGAAGGGTAAAGGTTACAAACCTTATCACAGTAGAGTCTGTCCCTTTCTGTCAGAGGAACAATAGCTTTCTGGAAACTCCACTCAAGAGATTTCTGCTTGCATCTAGTTGGTTGGAAGTGGTCAAATAGCTACCTGTGGCTGGAGGGAATCAGTAATGTGGATATTTCTAACTTTTAGGAGGTACGTGGCCTCCTAAAACAGAACTGGAGTTCTGTTAATATAATAAAGAAAGGAGAGTGGATGTTGGCAAGAGCTAGCAGTGCTTGCCACTGATTTGTACCAGGCTGTGCAGTAATGACCTCATAATCCCTTACATTGATCCAGGCTTTTAATTTTCAAAAACACTTTCATGTGTGTGATCCCTTTTAATCTTCCTCCAGGAAAGCCCTTTTCGGTAGGTAAGGTATAGATTATCAGGAGTCGTGAAAGTCTGACATTATACTTCCCATTTTACTGAAGAGGAAACTGAGGCCCAAAGGGGTTGAGTGACTTGCTCAAAGTCATAGGACTAGTAAGTCATAAAACCTGGAATGGATTCAGTATCCTGGGACCCATTGTGACTTTAGATAACTCACTCTCTCTGCATATCATACACCCATTGAATAGCACTAATAATTCTACCAACTTCATAAGGTTGTTGTGAAGACTCAATGACCTCCTTTCCGCACCTTGTGCCTGCATATCTTAAGTGTTCAATAAAAATGACAATGAACATTTAATGGACTCTAATACATTTTCTTAATCATCTCTAAAGCAAGACAGTGTCCTTTCTCCAACTGGCCATTTCTCATTAACCTCAAGTATAGAACTTAAACCATTTATACATGTTCCCCATGCACAAGGGATACCTAATCCCCATTAAACTGAGGGGTCTCTGAGGGCATGTTTTTTTTGGGGGGGGAGGGGAATCCTATTTTTAGGGCTCATCTTTCACCAAGGGACTTACACTCCATTTCTAGGATGAAAGAATACTTTAACATTTCTATCCAAAATCTTTACCTTTTTCTCATCCCACTCATTGGAGGGAGAACTTTCCTTCCTTCCTTCCTTCCTTCTTTCCTTCCTTCCTTCCTTTTTTTGTTTTTTTTCACTGATTGAAAAATATTCTTGATTGGATAGAATTATTATGTTATAAACTGCATGCTGGGTGCAAGGCAAGTGCTATTTCCCATGTAGTTGGCTGAGTCAGTATCTGTTCCATAGACTCTTTCCTCAGCCAGCTCTCAAGGGCCATACTTGGTGGCAGGGGCAGGAGGTGGTCTAGAAGAAACCTGACTCTGACATTTCATTCAATCAATGTTCACCACACAAGTCTGCAAGCAATAATGTTTCTACCTTAATATCAACTCAGCTCTGTTGTCTTTTCATCTGTTCAGGACAGAGCAGCAGAAGGGCCTGGTTATCACCTCACAGCAACACTCAACAGCAGGGTGGCTGTCTTCCTTTTTTGCTTCCTGGGCTTAGGGGAAGTACTTAGCCAAATAAATGAATGATCAAACGGATATTGGAAGTGAAAGCACCTTGTACATGGTAACGTGCTGTCAGATAGAATCTATTAGCATTACCACGTGCGCAATAAGATCTTCCTGTTGCTGAGAGGAATAGTCTTGGCTGTGGATGGAGCATACTCTCTTCAGGAGGTTTTGGCAGTGTGGTGAGGGTGAGGGATTGGCAGAAGGAAGAGGGAGAAAATATCTCAGCATGTTCAACCCATCCCTACTAAATACCTTTGGGGGATGGATAGAACCTGATCAGCAGGAGTCTAGGGAAGGCATATGCAATATTAGCTGTAAGCAAGTGTTGCAATCCAATTGTTATGCAAGCAATGAAAAGGGAAGATTAATTTTTGACCTGGAGGTGGATGTGAGTAAGGGATTAGGGAAAACTTGGAGAAGGCAAAGATATTTGAGCTGAGGTTAAAAAAAGTATAAGTACTTTAACAGATAGTAGTTGTTAATAATAATAACAATAACACTATGTGTCAGGCACTGCACTAAAAATGGATGTATGAAACTCAAGTAATGCATCTCACAACACTTTATGGTAGATATTTTCATCACTTATTTTAAATGAAGAAAATGGTATTGGCAGAGAACATTCAAAAAGGAAGGACATCATCAAAACATGTAGGCCAGAAAAGGGTATAATTCTTGTACAGTGATTCACACAGGGCCTGCAATAAGTTATAGTGTATATCCATTTTATGTTCAGTATTCTGAGCTCATTAGGAGCCCATTGTGGGTGTTGGAAAGGGTTCAGAGATAGTTC
The DNA here is from genome assembly GCA_004026805.1 of Lasiurus borealis. NCBI lineage: Eukaryota > Metazoa > Chordata > Mammalia > Chiroptera > Vespertilionidae > Lasiurus > Lasiurus borealis. Next base: position 11,155 of record PVJN01053459.1, on the reverse strand, counting down.
TGTAGTACTCTAGGCAGAATTTAAAAATCTAGGTCTTAATATCAACCAAATAATATGGTATTGTCTTTGCTTTGGTTCCCCCAGAAGTAGCCTTGAGGGAAGGATTTGGATGATAGCACTATATTTGGGAGGTGATATAGGACACAGTGATAGGGGAGAGGAATGTGGAACAGGGATGGAAAGAAAGCCAATGAAAGATGCTTTATCAAACACATTCCTTTTATGGGAAAAGGGAACTTAATCCTATTGCAAAATTCTAGGAGCCAGTATTGAGTACCTACATCAGAGTAATTCCACCTAGGGTATAAGGGAGCAAGGATATTTATGTACCAGCTTCTATTATTCCTTGCTTGCGGTCTGCTTTTGGGGGCTGCTAATTCCCTGGTATTTCTGCCTGCCCATGTTTGGGCAGAGAAGTTCCCAGTGGCCAAAGAGACCATCAGGCAGAGTTGTAGATGCTGGCAGCTGAAGAGTGAGCTGTGGGACAGTGAGCTAGTCTCAGTGCAAATGGCAAAGCTGAGTCAACAGGAATAGGACATCATCCCTTGACTGTTGGGTCCACTTCTGCCCAACTTCACTGCATCTTCTCACTGATGCTTCAAGAGTGTTGCCTGTCATAATTCTAAAAGCAAACAAATGAACAAACAAACAAAAATCTTACAATGGAAGCGTCCCCGGAATACAGAGTCTTTGTCCCTGCAGGCATCATATTGATCATCATCATCTCCCTCCTCTTACTCATTCTAAATTTCACTCACCTTTGACTAGCTTTTTTTGCTAGAGTATATTGCTTATTCTGTGGGGTAACCCCAGCTTCTCTTCTCTGAGACATCAGAACTCTTGGTTACCATGCTTTTCTCAGGCTGGTGCTGCTGCACTTGCTAACGCATTGTTGTCACTGGGCAGAGAAATACTAAGAGATGTCCCAGTAAATTCTCTGAGTCTCACACATAAATCCTCCATGCTGCTATTATGAAGCACCAAAACTGTCTTCTTATGAAAACCATAGTCAATCACCCTGGAAGCATAGTGACTCCCTTTAAAATCTACTTATCTACTGGCATGAGGAATTCAGAATGTTAAGAGAGCCAACATTTTGCATTAAGTGTATCACTAAGAGTGAGGTGGAGTAGCTAGTAGCTTTTTGCCATCTACCACTGAGATGCCCACTGCCAGCCATCCTGTGAGTAATCTTGCTGCCAATTGGAGTTGTTCACATTTGGTAGAAATGGCCAGGTCTTTATAGCCCAACATCCCATTTTCTGAAGAAGGGGGTGACTTTGCTGAAGTGGACCCTAAGGCACTTGACAATTCTAGCTCTCTCAGACCACACTTATAGCTGAGCAATAGCCTTTCTTGAGTGGGGATATGTCTTCTGTTCTCTCAATACCACTGTCATGAGTTGCAGGGCCAGGACTAGAGTGAAGCAAGTGAGGGGACCAGGGCACAACATTTAATGAGGTGCATGGTCTCAGGTTAGTGTGAGTGTAGGGCGCTCACCCAAGGGTGAGTAACTCCTTAAATTTTGTACCCTAGGTGCTTTTCTTGCCACTTCTAGGACTAGGCCCTAGCAAATTGGGTCCTCTGGAAGTGGATGCTGAGATGGAGTTTGGGCTGCAAGATTAACACCTGTGAAAAGAAGGAGGAGGAGGCAGGATTGGGCAGTGTAGGAGTTTGGTAGCACATACTGCCAATTGGAGTTGTTCGCATTTGGTAGAAATGGCCAGGTCTTTATAGCCCAACATCCCGTTTTCTGAAGAAGGGGGTGACTTTGCTGAAGTGGACCCTAAGGCACTTGACAACTCTAGCTCTCTCAGACCACACTTATAGCTGAGCAATAGCCTTTCTTGAGTGGGGATATGGGTGACATATCTTCAGGTCTACAATGACTCTCTTATGGGCTTTTTGCTATTTTCCTATAACTTTGAGTTCTGTTGGTTGAGATATATTATTTCCCATTAAAGAAATGCTTCTACCAGGGGACACTTCAAACATCTCATTGATTCAGAAATTGAGATATTTCACTTGGCTATTTCAGTTTCCTCATGCCCATGAACAAAGAAAAGAAAGGGAGTAATGTCTTAATGGAGTAGTTGATATCCAAGCAGAAATTGGAAGGCTCCTATACAATGAAAGAAGCTAGGAAAAAGTGTTTCTAGAAGCTAGGGATTCTCCGGAATACCTCTTGGCATATCCAATATTGAAAGTTAATGGAGCCCTGGCTATTGTTGATCAGTGGATAGAGCATCAGCCGAGTACCAAAGGGTCCCAGGTTTGTAATGTTAATTCTTGGTCAAGAGCATATAACTGGTTTCTAGGTTCAATCCCGCATGTGGGAGACAGCCAATCATTATCTCTTGCATTGATGTCTCTCTCTTTCTCGCTCTCTCCCTCCACCCCTCTCTCCTTTCTCTCCTTTCCTCCCTCCTTCCATCTCTATGCCCCACCCTCCCTCCCTTCCACTCTCTCTAAAAAAATCAATGGAAAAAATATCCTCAGGTGAGGATTAACAACAACAAAAGTTAATGGAAAAGGACAGCAACCAAAGTAAAACAGGAAAAATGATTCAGATCCCTCAAGAATGAAGATATAGGTCACAATGTCAGGTAAAGAACAATCTAGTCAATTGGGGTCCTGGCTGAGTACAAAAAAAAAAAAAAAGAGGAATAATAGAGAAGAAAGAAATTAAAACTACCAACTATGACTTTTGACCAGTTAAAGAAACAAGAATGGTAGCAGCTATTATGGTTTATTTTTCCTTGTTTATTATGAATACATATACACACCCATGCAAATAAATGTACACACAGTATGCTTTTCTCTCTCTTCTTCTTTCCCCTTATTATTTCATATATGGATTGAGTTTTGTGATTAACATTACAATGTAGTGTTTACAGAATATTCAGGAGTAGCTGTGTGACTGAGTGTGAGAAGTTCAAATGTATGTAAAGAGGTGGACTGTGTCAGTTGTTACGCTGCTATTGTCTTTCATCTCCAGACCCACATTTTCTTGCTGCTCTGCAGTGCTAAGACTTGGACTGTGAAAATGCATTTCTTTGTTGTTAACTGGCTTCTGTTCATTTCTGCTAGGCGGAGAGGCTAACAGAGGGAGGACTGAGGACTTCCTGCTCCCCATTTGTTTGCTCTTCCTGGTCTTGTCAGCCCACAGTAGCTCATTATCCTGGAAGCAGTAGTTGGTTTCAGCTTCCAATCTCTTTTCATGCTCCCAGAGCCAATCTCTTCATGCCTTCTCCAAGGTTCCAGGTCCAGAAGGGCTGTGCTCCCCTCCTCAGGTGTTTGATTCTAGTTCCAGCATCACAGAGCATTGGGATAAAGGTGTGTTTGCAGTTGGGAAGCAATGGCTTAGTGACCTATGCATTCCACTTCTAAACACATTCCTTGAGTATTGGTCCTTCAGAAATAACTCCATTCTTGGGAGTCACAAAGTGAGCTGCTGACCCTAGAAAGAGGTTGGAACTTCTGCCTCTAGGCATATAGCTACCTCCTTCTGCTCTTACTGGAGGCAGAAAATAGTCCCAGCACAATTCTGTGAAAAACCCCAGGAGTTTGGTAGCACAATTTGCCAATTGAAGTTGTTCTGCATTTGGCAGGAATGGCCAGGTCTTTACAGCCCAACATCCCATTTTCTGAAGAAGGGGGTGACTTTGAGGGAGACAAGGGCTACCCTGAAAAGTTCCCTAGTTTAGCAACAGAAGAGAACAAAAGGGCAGGAGGCTGGATGCCACCAACCTTACACAATAGTTTGAGATAAGAAAGTGTGGTGGTGGTTTATGCTGACTTTTCTTTCCAGCTATCTGGCAGGCTTTCCAGGGAAAATGAAACTTTCCACAATGTCTGTCTTAATTATGCATGGACACAGTTGATTTGCATATCCAAACAGTCAGGACTGTGGAGAGAGTAGGAATAATTGCTTCCTGATAGTTGGCTGCAGAAGGATAAAAAATAAAAGGGCAAGGCTTGCAAAGTCCTCTAGGCTATGCACTAACCTGTTTGGATCAGCCCCATCTAACAAAATTGGGAGGTTGGCAGAATTGGCTAGAATCAATTATCTTTACTTTTTTTTACCATTACTCTCACCACATGATCAGACCACACATCAGCCTTCTTGCAACTTCACATACATCTTTTTTTAAAAATTAAATCTTTATTATTCAGATTATTACATTTGTTTCTCTTTTTTTTCCCTCCATAGCACCCCTCCACCCAGCTCCCACCCTTCCCTCTGTCCTTACCTCCCTCCCATTGATCTCATCTATAGGTGTATGATTTTTGTCCAGTCTCTCCCTGTACACTCCTCTCCCCTTCCCCCTTGAGAATTATCAGCCCACTCCCTTTCTGTGCTCCTGATTCTATTATATTCACGAGTTTATTCTGTTGATCAAATTTTTAATTCCCTTAATTTTTAGATTCACTTGTTGATAGATATGTATTTGTTGTTCATAATTTTTTGGCTTTTACCTTTTCCTTCTTCCTCTTCTAAAAGAGTACCTTTCAGCATTTCATATAATACTGGGTTGGAGTTGATGAACTCCTTTAGCTTTTTCTTCTCTGTGGAACTCTTTATCTGCCCTTCAATTCTGAATGATAGCTTTGCTGGATAGATTATTCTTGGTTGTAGGTTCTTACTATTCATCACGTTGAATATTTCTTGCCACTCCCGTCTGGCCTGCATCTTTTCTGTTGAGAAATCAGCTGACAATCGTATGGGTGCTCCTTTGTAGGTAATGGACTGTTTTTCTCTTGCTGCTTTTAATATTCTCTCTTTGTCTTTTGCTCTTGGTATTTTAATTATGATGTGTCTTGGTGTGGCCCTCTTTGGATTCCTTTTATATGGGGTTCTATGTGCTTCCTGGACTTGTAAGTCTATTTCTTTTACCAGATGTGGGAAGTTTTCAGTCATTATTTCTTTAAATAGGATTACAGTATCTTGCTCTCTCTCTTCTTCTGGCACTTGAAGCTGTCCCAGAGGCTCCTTATGTTATCTTCACATTTTTGGATTCTTTTCTCTTCTTGCTTTTCCAGTTGAGTGTTTTCTGTTTCTTTATATTTCAAATTTTTGACTTGATTCTTACATTCCTCTAGTCTGCTGTTAGGACTCTGTATAATATTTTTTATTTCAGTCAGTGTCTCTAGTTGGTCCTTTTTCATCTCCTCTTGGGACTCGCTAAATTTATCCATCATCTCTAGCATCTCTAGTTGGTCCTTTTGCATCTTCTCTTGGGACTCGATAAGTTTATCCATTTTTCTAGCATATTCTTGAAAAACCTTATATGTGTGGTTTTGAACTCTCTATCCAGTTGTTTATTTTCCTCCATTTCTTTTGTTTGTGATCCCTTCCCTTGTCTCGGCATTTTCACTATGCCGGGGAAACTTCTGTGTTGAATTCATTCTTATGATACCAGACTTGCAAAACCGAAGAAGCCTCTGTTGAGCTTGGGATGGGTGGAGTCTCAGGGCTTAAGGAACCGCCTTGCCTTCCAGTTGGCCCTGCCCTCCACGGCCCCTGAGTCTCACGTGACTGGGTAATCCCTGGAGCAGTTCTTGTGCACGTGCTCCTGCAGTGCCTCTAGACTGCTGCCTTTCCAGCTCCCCTGCACACCGGGACCACACGAGTCTAGTCTCCAGGGTTTCACCCGAAACAGGGGCTTAGTAGAGTCAAAAGTGGCACAGTTGGGAGGGTCTGTCTCTTGCCCACTCTCAAAAGCCAGTGGCACAATCAGCAATCTGTCCCCTGCACAGTGCTGTGCGTGCCATCAGACCTCTGATCTTTTGCGACTCCCCTAAATTTCTGTGCACCTCTCCCTTTTCACAGTCCAAACTCTCCCCGTATGAGTTTCGGCTGGATCTGGGATTTAGTGTCGTAAGATAAGGGGTTTAATGTCGTTGGGAGTCTCTGTTTCCCTCCCGCCAGAGAAAGCCAGCCAGGTACTCCGGCACCGGCTCTCTCAGCGCACTTGTCTCTGTACCTCAGCTTTTTGCAGCTCCTCTGGGTTTCTGTGAGCCCCTCTCTTTCCTTCTAGCTGTAGAACTTACACTCAGCCAGCTTTCCAGTGGTTCTGGATGATGTCCGTTCTGTCTTTTAGTTGTAGTTTTGAAATTGTTGTGCGAGGCAGCAGTGTAGGTGTTTACCTATGCCACCATCTTGGATTCTCTCACATACATCTTGATGTCCTTAGATTTTCTTAGCCTATATTAGAAGATAATCTGGTGGGTAAAATCTGCTACAAAGCCCTTGAAAGATCCCTATATTTGTTTGGACCTTAATTTCCCTGACTTGTAAAGAAGGAATTTAGATTAGAAGATCTTTAACGATTATTTTCAGTCCTCTAAAGTCTGATTCTGTATGTTGTGAACTAAATGATGCTCCCTAAAAATCCATGTTGAGACCTTAACTGCCTATGTTTATGGCATTTAGAGATGGGGCTTTAGGGAGGCAATAGGGTTAGATGAAATCATAAAGGTGGGGCCCTGGTCTGATGGGATTAGTGTCCTTATAAGAAGAGGCACTAAAAAGGTTTTTTTCTCCCTCTGCCATGTGAAAACACAGAAGGAAGGCAGATATCTACAATCCAGGAAGAGAGCTCTCCCATGAAACTAAATCCCACCTTTTCCTCCCAGAAAACTGTGAAAACATACATTTTTTTTTTTTAACCACTCGGTCTATAGTATTTAGTTATGACAACTTAACTGATTAAGACACTGATTTTGCCATTCTCTTTAAGAGATCTGGATAAGCTCTATCTCTTTCTTGCAATGCAGTTTTCTCTATGGTAAATTAGGAGATTGGATTAGATTAGATTAAGTTTAAGGTCCTTTCTATATTTGAAGTTCTCTATTTCTAATGTAGTCTCAGATGTCATTGCCCCTTTCAGGGATATTTCAAATTTTCAATGGAAGAATTGAAGTAATAGTCTTTTCTTGCCTCCTCCTTTTTCTTTCTTCCTCTTTTTTTCTTTTGCTCTCTCTTTCTTTCCTCCTTTATTCTCTCTCTCTCTTTCTTTCTCTCTCTCTCTCTCTCTCTCTCTCTCTCTCTCTCTCTCTCTCTCTCTCGATAGAAAGCACATTTGAATGTAAAAGAGGAATTTATTGGTTCCAAATCTAAGGAATGAACTAACTACTTAACTACTAACATTGAGGAAGGACAGAGATGCAGTGGGGTCTTAGGAACTCTATAAGCTGGGCTCAAAAGCTGAAAGACCCACCCCTCACTGCTGCTCCTTTATGTGAGTTAATTTCAATTGCTCTTAGTGTAGGTCAGTGTCTCCCTGTTTCTTCCCCACCCCCTCAAGATGGAGACATAATAGGAAACCTTTTGCATTTAACATCTCATAGCATCTGTCACCAGGAGGAACCACACTTGACATTCTGGGTTTATATTTCAAAAATCCCAGAGGAGAGAGTTTTTAGCCCAGCTGGGTACAGGTGCTAGCTCTGGACCTATTAGCTATGGCTAGAAGTCAGAGGAATTAAAAATCAAGTGTTACTTAGTACCCATGGGGTTCGGGGTAGGGCAGTTCCTGGAGTAAGAGAGCATGTATGTGCTGGTTCAACATTCCAAAGGAATATAATTATCATACAGCAATAGATTACCCTCACTCATACCCTCTTTCCCCTCCCCCCTCCTCTTCCCCACAATCACCACACTGTTGTCCTTTTCCATGACTTCTTTCTTCTTTGTTGCTCAATCCCTCCACATCCCCTGCTTCCCCACCCCCATCCTTCTGAGAGCTGTCAGCCCAGAGATGAATTTTTAATGGTGGGAATTTAGGCCATAATGAGAGGGCCACAAGAATGGAGCTGTTGCCCAAAAGATTGAGAACAGCTGAGGGGTAGGTAAGAATATAATCCTCTTGATCTTATTAATGAAACAACTAAGGCTTAGAGAGTTAAATAACAAGTAAATGATAGAGCTGAGACTGAAACCCAGAGGGTCTGACTGTAGACACTATATTCTTCAATTCTAGGTTATCATGTCCCACAACCATAAAGCACCTGCTACTCTTCTTTAGTAGCACTTACTAGGCATCATAATAGGTACTAGGATGACCAAGAAAGATAAGACCATGGTCCTGAAAAAACAATCCAATCAGGATACAAACAAGCACATGGGTCATTGGACTACAGTGACTTTTTGTGGACACAACAAAAGCCTTTCCTTACTGGTCTAATGTACAGAAAAGGAGGAAGCAGCTAGTTTGTCCTGGGAAGCCAGAAAGTTATTTCTGTCTAACCACCATGCTCCACTGGGCCAGTCTGAGAGCCTCCTGTTATTGTAGATGCAGGGGGAAGGCTGAGGCTGTAGCCTGTTGCAGGGGCCATAGCCTGCCTCCTTGCAGACCAGCACTGTAGCAATCATGATGTGCACCAGGGCTGCAACAGTGCCTGCAGCACCTCACTGTGTAGACTAGGAGGTAGCTACCTGGACATTCAGTATGTTTTCTAAATCATTTTCTATATCTGAACTACTTCACAATGAAAAAAAACTATGTTGCAGAGAATTTCACAACATGGGAAAATATTTATGAAATAGTTTCAAATGAAATAAGTCTGTTTACAAAGCAATTTCTTTGTAATAATTTAACATTTTTAAAAAGTAAAAATATCAAAGATATCTAAATAAGTGATGAGATTTTTTTTATTTTGCTGTATTTTCAAATATTCTAGGAGGAATGTGTATATTTTTATAAACAGAAAATAAGTTATTATTGTTTTGAATGTGATTACTCCCAAGCCTGAAATCATCTCAGGACAGTATTTGACTTTCTGCCAAAGCACTTAATAGCCCCTGTTGACCACTTGAGCAAATCATCACCTTGCAGTATGTTTCTGAGTGATTCCCTGCATCCTTTTACACAATCTCATATTGTTTCTTCTGTGCCTGAAGGAGTCCAGCCCCATGGCTGTGGAAGGGAGGCTGCATTTTTTTTTTTTTTAGAAACTGTAGTGGAAAGCAGGGTGAAGGCAGGTATAAAGATGGAAAGGCTGCCGAGACTGGTTTGGCTCGGTGGATAGAGTGTCCGTCTGTGGACTGAAAGGTCCCAGGTTCGATTCCGGTCAAGGGCATGTACCTTGGTTGTGGGCATATCCCCAGTAGTGGGTGTGCAAGAGGCAGCTGATTGATGTCTCTCTCTCATCGATGTTTCTAACTCTTATCCCTCTCCCTTCCTCTCTGTAAAAAATCAATAAAATATATTAAAAAAAAAAGATGGAAAGGCTGCCAGACTAGATGTAGCCTCAGTGCTTCATGCTGATCATGGATCCATGGAAATGTAATGTGCTCCTAAGTGTGCAGAAATGGTGTTTTATGGCCCACCGAAGGCCTTGATGCCCATACACATGCTTTATAGTTACAACTGTTTGCTGTTTCCACAAAAAGCTGCTATTCCAAGTTCCTCTGCTTTTGCATTTATTGTGTTCTCTCCTCCAACTGTAAAAATTCTACATTGTTCATTTAAAGTGCCTCCTCCTTGAAGCCTTTCCTTGAGTCCAGGCAGAATTAATTACACCTTCCTCTGTATCACCAGAGCACATTGTATGTACCTGACATTTTCATGGGTAGTTTATAGTAGGTTATTGGGATATAGTTCTTTTCCCCACTAGAACATGACTTCCCCAAGGGCAGGAGTAGAGTCTTGTTCATCTCAGTGTACTCAGCATTTAGCACTATGCCTGGCAAGTGGTCAACTTGGTTGACATGGCTTAAAGGCAAGCAAGGTAGTTAATACCACCTCCATTTGAAGGAGGAGCAAATGAAGATCATCTTGCCCCAAATCTTTCAGCTAGGAAGTAATGAAGTTGGGATTTGAACTGAAGTTAGTTTGACTCCTAAACCTGTGTCTTTTAGCACCATGATTAACAGTCATCTCCATTGTCATCACCATCATCATCACTATCACCACTATGTCCTCCTCCTCGCTCTCCTCTCCAGTGACAGTATTGGGATAGGAACATAGATACGCTAATTGAATTAATAAATATACTGCTGCCACCATTATCATTATCAATTTCCTCTCTTCCTACTTAATGTAATTTCTCTCTCGTACCTCCTGCCACAGGACTGTGTTGACTACTGAAGAATGTCAGTACACCTTAAGTTCCTTTGTATCTCCTGTAGTAGCTAGCATAGTTCTGACATAAACTCACTGACTTGACTTGTTGGCCTTCACATTCTAGAATGAAGAAATGACCCCCATTTGAGAACTCAGCATACTTTGGGAGAAGCTGGAGAACAGCTTGACCATATTCTAAGGACAAAGCTGTCACTCTTCACATCTCAAACCAAAAGCTAAAAGTTGGTGTGGAACTTGAGAATCAAAGCCCTTGGTTTACCTCCTTTTACATTGATTTGCAAAGTAGTTTTGTACAAATCCCATTATATCTATGAGCCTTTTAGTTTCTTCAGGTATAAAAACAGGAGAAGTAATGTTTCTGACTCCCTTCACAGGTGTAGTATGAAGACTTCCATGGGATCATATGTGTGAAACTGCTTCTCACTCTGGGGAGTCCTCCACATGGGCAAGACTTTTATACTATTAAGAGTAGAAGAAATAGAGTCATCGGCTAATGGAACAACCTATCCTCTCCTCATTCCAATCAATATTTTGTGAAATCATAGATCTAAACTCACTTTTCTCTCTTCAGAGCTATCTTAGATCCCAGCATCCATTTTTCTCCCTCTCTCTCTCTCTCTCTCTCTCTCTCTCTCTCTCTCTCTATGTGTGTGTGTGTGTGAGAGAGAGAGAGAGAGAGAGAGAGAGAGAGAGAGAGAGAGAGAGAGAGAGAGAGAGAGAGAGAGAGAGAGAGAGAGAGAGAGAGAGAGAGAGAGAGAGAGAGAGAGAGAGAGAGAAGGGGCGGGGGAGTGAGACAAGGAGACATAGCAACATTATTCTGGAATTCTGCAAAGCATGTCCAAAGGGGATCTTAGTATTTGACTTGTATATATGCAACTCTCATTTGATGGTGCTATTTTAAATACTTCTCAGTTGGAAGGCTGGTAGCTCTGATTGCTTTTCAAAGCCCTGGCTTTTATCACCATCGTTTTCTTCATGCATAAATCCAGGCAATGTCCCCACCTTCTGTTTCCTTTCTGTCTTTGAGCTGAGAAGTAAGCAAGATGCAATTTAGTAGTTGGGCT
>PVJN01053458.1:0-13735 GCA_004026805.1 Lasiurus borealis | reverse complement strand
TAATCTCTATGTAGAGTAGTGCAATAAATTTAGATGAACTTGTTTCAGAAGCAGAAATGATTACTGCCAAAAAGTAAAAAGAGAGAAAAATGAAGCCCTCTTAAAACTCTTTTTGTTTTGAATGTTGTCATAGTTACTGGAGAGAAATTTATGTTTCTAAGACTTTTTCTTAGATGTTAAATACTGTGACCAATTGTGGAAGTGACTAAAATAAGAGTAAGATTGATGAGGAATTTCTTTTATAAACAGCTTTTCAAAACCCATCTTTACTAATTATTCCTGTTCCACCTACATTAGATTTAAAGTTGGCTGTGTGCAAATTGTTTTTATCATTTAAGCTATTTTTAGTCATAAACACTTGAATACAGCTATAGGTTGAATTTAAATTCCTAATGTTCAGCCAAAGTCTAAATCTAAAAACATATCTTGTGGGTATATAAAATATGTGAATTACTAAATAATTCTAAGAGTATAAATAGTAGAGAATTGTCTTAAGTTAGTTTTATAATGACATTCTTATTCCTAGTATCTCCAGAATATTATTCTAGGAAAATATTTGGTTGAATATTTTAATGCTAGAATATTTCAGAAGAAAAGCAACCTAGAGATCATTTAGTCCAACAATCTTTGTTTTTAAAAATGAGGAACCTGAGTAAGAGATGTTAAGTGGTTTGCATAAAATCCTACTGCTAATTAATAGCAAAGCTGGGGCATTAACCACGGTCACCTGATTCAAATTCCATTGCATTTTTTGTGGCACCAGTCTTATGTCAAGACATTATGAATATAAATTTATCCCATTAGAGAGTTTTGCAAAGTGTGTTCCTTGAGGCCCTTATGCTCATTTGAACTAGCCCACAGGAGGCTGAAAAGAAAGATGTTCTACTCTATGCCCACTTTAACCTAAGGACTTTCTCTTTTTTGTTTTGTTTTATATGATATAGTTCTGAATAAATATTTCATTTAAGATGTCTCCTACTAAAAAAGAAAGTTTGAAAATTATTTTTCAACTCCTAGTTTGAGCTATATGCAAAATCAAAACTCTTCCACTACCAATACATAAAAGTGATTGAGTAAAATAAAATATACATTATTTAAGGGCTTTTGTGACCTTCTAAATATATTCTGATGTCAGAAACATAGAAGCTTCAAAAGCCAGGAATCTCCTAGAAATGGTCGTCTCTCTAATAAATTAACACTTGATGCTAATATGACACCCTGAAGAAAGGAGAGGAGGTACAGCATGTGAACTACATTTGTTTTATTGAATTGGGATCCTTAGATCTTCCCTTCATGAAATGGGAGACTAGAAATAAACACCACCTATCTCCATCTGCGCTCTGAGTGAGGAAAAACATTTCCCTTGAAAATGTGTAACCATAGTCTATATCTCATGCACATTGGTTTCACATTTTCTTTCAACATAATCCTAGGACATTCAAGTGAATAAATTAATGTAGAAATTATTCCTGAGCTAATTATACCCACAGGAAACAGAAACTTTTAAAAAATGGTATTGGAGGGTACATCTTAAATCAAGGATGCACAGACATAAGTTTTTCAACAGGTGTTCACAAACTAAAATTTAAAATACATAGGAAACAACCCACTATGAATGAGAACCTAGCAGGAAATTGAATGCCCAAATTGGTGAAGTCTCAAATAATAGGACAATCTAATAGAAGTTATAAAATAAGTAAAATAAAATCACTGAATGAGGGCTAGAAAACATAAAAACAGAGCACTGGTTAAAAGGAACAGGATTTGAAATCCCTCAGAACTTCTAAAACTAAAAAATAAGGTTAATGAAAATTAAGATAATAAATTACATAGCATGGTAGATACATTTAAAGAGGTAATTGGTAATCTGGATAATCAATATGAGAAAAACACAAAAAGAAGACAGAAACATAAAGAAATGGGAAATATGACAGTATGTTGCATAAATGATATAAGATAACAAATATATAATTTGGGTACCAGAAAAAAAAGAAGAAGAAAAGAAATAAGAAATGGCAATATTTGAGGAATTATGGCTGAGAATATTCCAGAGCAGAAGTTTAAAAAGCATAATGAGTTCAAAACAGAATAAAAACAAAACAAACCTCAATATAAGGAGAAAATCTGTACAACATATCAGACAGAGACCTTATTAAGTTAATCAAAGAGAAAAAAAAAAACAGATTACCTATAGTAACATATTTGCAGCAGCAACAACAAGGCCATAATACAATGGAGTAATTTTCAAAGTTCTAATAAAATAACTGTTATCTGTGGGTATTCAACTAAACTCTTACTCAAAAGTCAGAGTGAAATAAATTCTATTTCTATCAAATACAGTTTATTCCTAACAAACCCTCACTAAAGAAAAGGTAATACTTGCCGAAACCGGTTTGGCTCAGTGAATAGAGCATCAGCCTGTGGACTGAAAGGTCCCAGGTTCGATTCTGGTCAAGGGCATGTACCTTGGTTGCAGGCACATCCCCAGTCCAGGGGTAAAGGAGGCAGCTAATGGATGTTTCTCTCTCATCGGTGTTTCTAACTCTCTATCCCTCTCCTTTCCTCTCTGTAAAAAATCAATAAAATATATGTATATTTTTTAAAAAGGTGATACTTGATAAAGAACAAAGTTGAATTCAGAAGAAAGGTGGAATGCAGCAAACTAGGATATACAGCAATTTGTTGAATAGATGGGTAAATCTAAATAAGCATGGAATTTATAAAATATAGTTCTCATAATGACTAATTTACTGGTTATAAAAATAGAGTGGAACTAAAATGCTATAAAGCAGCAATATATAAGATGGGAAGGAGGTTATAAGAATTAAGGTTCTGCAATATTTTTAAATATGGTGCAAGTAGTGATTGATATTAGATTCTTTGTAAGTTAAGCATCATATTAAACATGTAAGGTGCAACCATTGGAATAAAATACATAACTTTCACCACATTAGAGAGCAGAAGACAGAATAAAGAAAGATTATTAAACTGGAATATATAAACACATGAAGCAATATAAAAACCCAAGAAATGCAGTAAATTAAGAAACAGAAGCAGAATTCAATGTCAGTTATAACAATAAAAATTATGGATTAAACATCCCAATTAAAATATGGTCTTTAAAAACCCAACTAGAGGCATCTTATAAGATATACACTGAGAAATGAGCACACAGAAGTTTTATAAGAAGGATGCAGTGTGTCATAGTAATGAACAGGAAAAGCCTTAAAGTCAGAGAGTTATTTGAATTGTGACACCAACTATGACCTTGAACAGGTTACTTTTCTCTGAAATTGTTCTCTAATGTGTAAATAAGATAAGAATATCTAGACCATATCCTGCCTTGAGGACAAAATAAAAGGATATTTGTAAAATGCTTAACATTATACCTGGAATTATTAAATGTTTGATAAATTAAATATATTTATTCCTAACAATACAAGGATAGGTAAAAATATATGACATACTGGTTGTGTTTGCAATATATATCAAGGGCCTTAAAAGTCAATAGACTATATCAAAGAAATCATAGATGCGTACTCAGATATTTGTGTCCAAGGACTCTAACCACAGATTCTATATAATAAAAGGGTAATATGCAAATAAACCAAATGGCATAACAACCAACCAAACAACCAATCAAAGCATAATATGCTAATGCTATGCTATGGCTGCTCAACAGCTCGCTATGATGTGCACTGACCATCAGGGGCCAGATGCTCTGTCCAGTAGGTTAGCTTGCTGCTGGAGTCCAACTGATTGGGACTGAGTGAGATGGGCCGGACATACCCTGGAGCCTTTGTGTGGTCCCTCCCTGATTGTGCACTGGTGGGGTTCTTCAGCCTGGGCTGCACCCTCTGGCAATCTGGAACTGCTCAGGGGATGTTGGAGAGCCGGTTTCAGCCTGATCCCATAGGCCACTCTCCTTGAAAGGGTGCCAGACACAGGGCTCCTGGCTGGCGAGCACTACTGTGGCAGCGAGAGCCTCTCCCAATCGGGACAGATTGGGCACAAGTCCATGGCAGGCACAGTGAGGCCAGGATGAGCGGGAGAGGCAGGTAGGAGCTACAGGTGGTATTGGACTGTAGGTTTCAGCCTAATCCCTGCATGCTACCCAGAGGGACCCATCTCATGCACAAATTTGTGCACTGGGCTTCTAGTTTATTTATAATAGTAGAGAAATAGAAATAACCTTGAAGTGACATTGTTGAACCACTGTTAAATTATAATATAATAATATACAAATATTTAGAAATATATTGCCTGTTTATGGCTCATATCAGTTAAAATCAACTTCATTCTTCCAATTTTTCAGTTTACCACTTAGAATCATCCTTTACTCCTCTTTCTCTCTGATTTGAAACCTGACCTGGCATTCCAAATCTGATGTTTCTTCAAAATATAGTGGATCTTACCATTGGTTATCAATAGTGGTTGTCACCACCAGCCATTTTTGGTCCCTCCTCGATTGTTGCAATAGCCTCCTAACTGGTCTTCCTGCCCTTGACCCTTGTCTTGAAAAGACAGCCATGGTAATCCTGCTAAGATCTAGAGTAACTCATGTCAATCCATTGCTATAAAGCGTCTATGTCTTCCCTTATCAGTCAGAGTAATAGCTGAAGTACTGACTGGGATCTTTAAGACCCACCTGATTTGTTGTTCCCTATTACTCTTCTGACATGTCAAACCTGCCAAATGTGATCAAACAACTCTGATAACTTTGAGGATAAACATCCCATTGCCCCACTCCTCACCCCAGGTACATAATTTACTTGTGTGGAGCCCTTTTATTCTTGTCAATAATTACCTGTTACTCTCTCCTTTCCATAAAACAACAATGCACAAAATGTTGTTTTGGTGAAGTAAATTGCTAGCTTTCTAGTCCTAATACTACACTAAATGTTCAATAGAAATTCTTTAGTGATTATAGATATGAATGATACAATTAAGCACAGTGGCTATTTATGTTATTCTAAATTTGTAGCAAAAATTGAAATCTACTCACATGTCCCCAGGGTGATATGTGATATCTGATTTTAAACTATTCTGCTTTCACCGTAAAGTAATTAACTCTGGGTTCAGTAGCAAGAGAGAGAGAGAGAGAGAGAGAGAGAGAGAGAGAGAGAGAGAGAGAGAGAGAGAGAGAGAGAGATTATAACACCCTGTCCAGACAACAATTTGGTTTCCTACTTTGCCTAATAATGTCTTACGTTCTCACATCAAATTAGAACCAGAAGATTTAAACCCCAATATGGTGTCTGAATTGGGCAGGTTTTATAATATTTTAAATTTTGCTACTAACAGTACAGTAAAAATGTGTAGTAAAGACTTATTTGGTGGATAGAACAATTGCCAAGAAGACCTTTGGCCAGGGAGCCCGGATATGTTTAAATCTATTTCAGCATGTAGCTGAAATCTACATAATCTGCTATGTAGCCTTCTCTTCATTAAAGCTACTCTGAGGGTCACTGTGCACTGTGGAAAATTTTCCCAGTGGCTCAGTGCATTTGCAGAACCAGGTGTTTCTGTAATTGTGACACTGTGAAAAACGTTCATAGTGCTCTAAGGTCCTTTAAATTCCCATTCCACCTGCGCTTTCTAGTTGAGTCCAGTGACTGCTTGTGCTTTTCAGGGATCTCCTTGTTTATGTAGGTGCATTTCTTTGTGTTTCTGAAATTATTTTGCCACATTTTAAATAGGAAAATTTATAGAAAAAAGGTTTAACAAGCTGATGTTGGGAGTCACTCACATTTCAACCAGGTGCACGCCTAGAGTGCAAGTGTAAAGCAATGAACAGGTAAGGAAAGCATGATGTGAGCAGGAGTCTCTAAAGGATTAATTGTATATGTCCATATGAAAGTATCCCAAGGTGCATTTTAAACATCTGTTATAAATTACGGCATTTTCTTTCTCCCCCGCTTTTCTAGTTTCTCTATGTCATTTATAGAGACACAGTAAGTATAGTCTGTATTTGGATATCAGGGGAATGAATGTCCTTTATTCACTATTAAATATAATTTTATAGAAATTTTAATTTTCAGATGACAAACACACATTTTTACACTTCTAAGTAACTAATTGTTTTCATATTTGAAAGTAGTCCATTTATATTTAAGAGTACTATATTAAGGACATATTTTAATTTCTTAATCCTCATTCTCCCCCCCTCCACCATAAAATAGTAATAGAAACACTTCATCTTGGTCCATGCCTGAAAAATTTTATCAAATAGAATAATTTTAAATTGTCTTACTAAGTTTCCTCATTCTGAAAAATTTAGATGACCTAAAATTTATTAAAATTCAATTTCTAATCAAAATCACTTTTAAAAAAAATACATAATTCTTTATTGTTGAAAGTATTACATATGTCTGCTTTTTCCCCCCATTAACCCTCTCCAGCAGATTCCAGGCCTTCACCACCCTATTATCTGTGTCCGTGGGTTATACATATATGCATACAAGGTCTTTGGTTGTTTACCTCCCACCTTCCACCCCCCTTTTAACTTTTTAAATATTTATTTCAAATAATATCTATTACTTTGTTTGCTGTGGTTCATCCCTTGGAACATATTATTTATTTGTTTTCCAAATAGTTTATACTAATTGGAAATTACTATACCTTGATTTCTTTTTAATACTATGCAGTTATAGTAATGATACTTTCAAAAGTTTACATTTAACTATACTTTTATTCTTATAGTGCAATAGTCTAGATTTGGCTTTAGCTTTTTAAAGTGACATTCTCACAACTAAATCAAAATAATTAGAAATCACATAGGTGCATATAGAAATGATCTTTTGTTGAAATTTAATACAGTACTAAGTCTAAATAAAAACCTTTTTTCTCACATTTTTGAGTAGGAAAAAAATGGAGATTTTTGTTAATAAATTATTTTTTGTGAAAAATACTTCATTTTTCTCATGGCTCTTTAAAGATTTCAGCATTTATATCTACATCCACTCAATGTTTGTCATTCCAAGAAAACTGGAAATATTTTATTCTCACTGACATTTCCAAACATTTACGTATTTAGCAGCATTTATTCATTCAACAAATATAATTACATCCCCATTACATGCTACGTAAAATGAGACATTCAAATGTTAAGGGGATCAGTATCTTTTAATCCAAATATTTTGAATTTAACATGGTAGGCAGCTTAACTTTCCTTCAATTGAAAAAACATGAAACAAGGATGGTCATTTGAATGGAGGATGCTGTGATTGTTTCTTGTCCTTCTCCTTCTCTTCCTCCTCTTTTTTTCTCCTCCTCCTTCTTCACCTTCTCCTTCTCCTCTCCCTCTTTCCCTTCCTTCTCCCCACCCTCTTCCTCCTCCTTCTCTTCCTCTTTCTTCTCTTTCTTCTTCTTCTTTTATCTTAAACAATAGAAACTTATTTTCTCAAAGTTCTGGAGGCGGAAAGTCCAAGATCTAGATGCTTTCAGAGCTGTTTCTTCTTGAAGCTTCTCTCCTTGGCTTACAGATGTCTATCTTCTCTGTGTCCCCTCATGGCTTTTTCTCTATGTACAAATGCTCCTGATGTCTCTTCCTTAGAAGACATCAGCCCTACAGGCAGTCCTCAAGTTACATTGGACTTCACGTACATTGTTTCATATTTATGTTGCCATATCCCATCATAATTATAAAGAGCTCATATGCTAATTGTTGGAATGCTGTAACATAAACAACTGATTGCAGGAGGCTGCCAGCCTGTGTGCAGCGGGGCATTGCTCCAGAGATGGGGCTGAAGTGGGGGAGCCGGGGAGGAGGCAGGACCACCTTGTGCCAGGGAGGGTAGGGGTGAGAGATTGTAGTACCCCCCACACCAGTTCTTCACCACCCACCACTCGCACTCAGAGCACCCTGCCACCCACCTGCCAATGGAAGGAGCACAGCACAGCAGGAGGGATGCTTTGATGCTCTCCTCTGGTGCCATGACGGGGCAGAACTGCCACATTGCTCCAGAGACAGGGCAGAAGTGGGGAGGCGCCGGTGAAGGTGGGACCAGACCGAGGTGACTGGAGGGACTGAGGGTGGGGCTTGAAGTGACCAGAGAAGGCCAGAGGGGTAGGGGGGCTGGGCCAGGTGCACTTGGAGCTCTGCATGGAGAGATTCAGGTGTCAAGGCAGGGTGTTGCTGCCTGATTTCATGTGCTGGGCTCCTACATTATTTATTAAAAAAATAAATAAAGTTCCGTCATTTTGTATATACAGTATGTGCTTTGTGTTTTTTATTATTTATTTACCACAAGAAAGTCAGGAATTGTTATCTTTCTTTCAAATTGTTTTTACTGTTTTACTTCATTACTGCTGTGTAGGTGTTCCATGTGAGTGACATAGGTGCGTATGTAAGTGGCTTCAGGCTTACGGTGAAAATCTGTCACACGGTAGGAATGGATTGCCATCGTAACCCGAGGATCTACTGTAATGGGTTAAGGTCCCACCTGTATGACCTCATGTAACCTTAATTAACTCTTTAAGGTAATATTCAGCCCTAGCCAGAGTGTCAGCCTGTAGACTAAGGGTCCCAGATTCGATTTTGGTAAGGGGCACATGCCCTGGTTGCAGGCTTGATTCCCAGTAGCGGACATGTAGAAGGCAGCAGATCAATGATTCTCTTTCATCATTGATGTTTCTATCTCCATCACCAGATTCCCTCTCTGAAATCAATAAAAATATATTGAAAAATAAAAAGATAACTACCCTGTCCCCAAATACAGTCATACTGAGAAGATATCTATATATTAATTGAGGTGGGAGAGGGGATACAATTTAATCTGTATACAAAGTAACTGGAAAAAAATACAAGATTTGTACTTAAGGTACAAGTTCTATCAGCTTTGTGCTATTGGAGCAAAACATTTTCCCTAAGCATCTCTTTCCTTACCTATATAATAGTGACAATAATTAGTTTATGTCAAGTTACTCCACTCAAATTTCAAATTGTTTCCTGCAAAACTTACTGTTGGCAGGGAGTTAACAGAAAATGAGAATTATTTCTCAGAAAGTCAAAGTTGAAATGAAGAATGCCATTAGAATTTTAGAGTTCAAATTAGAGGTTGTACATTGGCAGCCCATGGGCCAGAAACAGCTTCCTAACTGACTATGGGACTACATAGCGTTTAAAATTTTTTAATTAGTTGCCAAATTTAAAGTCAACTGAATTTTCATAAAAATCTGGATTTCTAATTTAACCTCTTTCTAAGCATGGTGCTAATAGACTGGCCCTGGGTATCAGGGCTACTATTGGGGATATGGTTTTTCCCTTTTGCCACAGAACCTGTTTTGTCTGCACATTGACAATTGCCATTTATTATCAATGGGTTGAAATATAACATGACGTATACTGGGTCTTCGGTTGTTGCCTCTTGATCAAGAATTTATACTAAACTACAGGTTGTTAAATAAAGAAGTGATAAAAATAAGCGTAAACTTAGTCATAAGAAGGGATAGACAAAATGAAAGAAGTTATAAGGAGTTCTCAAAAGGAAAGAAATTAACATAAAAATCTACACTTAGTTCTAACATATGTCAATGAGGAACCCTGTTTACACTTGCAAACATTCTGATTCACATTAAAACCAAGTTGCACAAACTTCACAAGCACACTCACTGCAAACAGACATCCACACACTCTACATTGATTTAAATCCTTTAGGTTAGAATTAACATTCTGATAGCAGTTTCTCCAGCCCTTGTTTTGATTGAACTGTTGGGTCTGCTCTGTGGACAGTACCACCACTGAAATCCCCCTTCATTCATCTGGAAATGAAGATGAATGCTCAGGAGAAAATAGGGCTGACTCTGGTGGACTTCACAGAAATAATCAGCACGAGGCACGCAACCTGAACATTAGAGGCTGAAGGGCTGGTTTGGAAGGAACTGGGCAGAACAGGGCTGCCTGGCCGCCCTGCACTGAGTCATAGCTTTGAAACAAGGCCTCGAGTCAGAGCTATCAGGCCAGGGCTGCTCTTTTCCTGGCTCGTGATAAGCCTGTCTCTTTTTATCCAGAGGTTGGGCCTGCGATTTAACATAGCAATGACAGCGATAGTTATCCCCAAAAACATCCTTCACAACTCTTTTCTAATACAAATCACTTATTCTTTGTGCAAGATGAGTGAGTCATGCACAGAGCAGACTGCCCATTAGCGGAACATTGTTAATTTGCTCTTTAATTAGTTTAGTGGCATATAATTATTTGAGGTCAAATAATAATTAAATTTTTGTACACTTCTTTTTTCCCCCTGGTAAATTACCACTGGACCACCCTCCATGATAAAGGACCTCTGAAAAGCACACAGGATGCTGCTGTATAACACAAGGAAGTGTGTGATTTTTCCCGACAAATGCCCTCTTTAAAAAAAATTCTTCATGAAAAGGATTATTTTATCACCATTGTTCAGAAGTCTTCTTTTAAAATAAAAATCATTAATTAAAAACATAGTAAATTTTATTCTAATTGAGTTAACTAAAGAAACATAAAACACATTAAATTTTAATTAACAAATATTAACTAGACATATAAATATTAAAATGGGCTCTCCTTTAGAGAATGCTATCAAGAAAATACTTAAATATTCATGAAAGTAAAATTGACTTATTCATTTATCTTAAGTTAAATAAATCATCTAAATTATCCATAGCATTTCTTTTTTCTAGAGGCAAGCACTTGATTGTTATGTAAGATAGTTCAGTTAAAATCTCACATAGTTCTGTTTGGAAATAAAACCTGGAAATTTGTTCTCTCATTTTGACTTAGGAATTTGAGAAACCATGTTCATATAATATTAAACTGTTTGAATTGTCTTTAAAAATATGATTTAGAAAATGCACTTAAGAAAAGATTGATATCATGTTGATAAGCAGTGAGTGATTAAGAAAGACTGTCTTTGGGTTAAAAAACAATATTAACAAAAAAAGGTGTTTTCAGCATTTCACCCATAAAACTATACTCCTGACAGTAAAAGCTACGTCTTTGCCATGTTGCACTCAAAAAAGCTCTGAGATGCCTTATATACATTCTGGTCTGTATCGTAATCTTCTCTAGGAAGAAAATAACTCATGCAAAAAAAATGTTGATTATATTAATATTTGTAAAAGATTTTCAAGAGGCACTTTCTAATGTTTATTCTTTCTTAGCTAGATCTTCATTGCTTTGGTCAGTTATTAGAAAAGATAAGTCTAGGGTGAAACTTTCCACCAGAGCTCTATCTAGTTATTGAATAATGATCTTATAAGGACCTTTACCAACAAAGTATTTTATATGATTTTTAAAAATTAATCTAGATTCTTTTGCATAGAATTGTCATGAATTAATGAGACTTCTCAATAGTGCACACACGCGATTGAGAAAACCAGGGCCAGTGGCACTGACCTTTTCATTGTCCTTCAAATAGGACATTTGTTCTTACTGCAGATCCCTGTCTGGCATGCCCTCTCTAAACCTCAGAGGACCAGTGGTTCCTTTCCATTCTGGTTCCTTTTAAAAGTCATGTTTTAAAAGAGTCCTCAATTAACCACCCAATCTAATAGGAACCCTGTTCCTGAACCACTCTGTTCTAATTCGGGCAAAACACTTTCTGCTATATAACTTTTAAAAATATATATGTTTTTATTGATTTCAGAGAGTGGAAGGGAGAGGGAGAGAGACATAGAAACATCCATGATGAGAGAAAATCATTGATCAGCTGCCTCCTACACACACCCCATGGGGTATCAAGTCTGAAACCCTAAGCATGTGCCCCAACTGAAATCAAACCTTAATCTCCAAGTTCATAAGTCCACACTCAACCACTGAGCCACACCAGTCAGGCCTATCTGACATTTTTATATTTGTTTGTTGGAAATCTTTCTCTCTTAGAGTTAAGATGTTCTCTTTAACCATTAAAAATTGGGCAACTACTAAACTGAAACATTTCTTGCACTGTTTTTAGAAACTGATTTAAAAAGAAACTGACATTAGTAAAAAACTAGTGCTTTTTGTTAGATTCTTATGTGAATGGCTAGAAAGAAATGTGTGTTTTCTTTCATCTAAACTTGCTCATCAGTAGGAAGAGTAAGAGAGGGGAGTACTTATAACATTTATATGATTTTAATTTTTATTCAAAATGTATATATTTATAGTACACAAGGTCAAAAGTTTTCTTAAAGTTCAAGATGAAAACAGCATTACCCTACCACCTCACTCTCTACTACCACTCCCTGCTCCTCAGAGGCAATAGATTTCAACTAGCTTAGCCTTTTAAAAACTCTTTACCTTGTATTCTTAAATAACATGCTTTAATTCTATTTCTTGATTTTTAAATTGTAGATACCTGTTGACTTTATTGTGGAAATGAGATTTTATCTTATACTAGAGGCCTGGTGCACAAATTTCGTGCACAGGGGGATAGGGGAGATGTCCCTCGGCTCAGCCTGCACCCTCTCCAATCTGGGACCCTTCAAGGGAAGTCCGACTGCCCATTTAGGCCCAGACATGAGATTGGGCCTAAATGGGCAGTCAAACATCCCTCTTACAATCCAGGACTGCTGGCTCCCAACTGCTCACCTGCCTGCCTTCAAGATCAGACACACATAGGTCTGTCCATAATGCCGATTTCTTTCGGCTGCAGAACTACCTTGTATCAATAGTAGATGTTAGACATTGCCCCACCTCCCTGCTGTCAGGTGAATGAGAGTCCTGGCTGTCAGGTGGCACAGAGCTATCTGACCAACTGCTGATTCTCTAGGGCTGAGACTTCCTCCTGCCTCCCTGCTATCAGGCCACTGGGAGCTGTCTGACCAATAGCTGATTCTGACTAATTCTGTAGGTCTTCCTTCTCCCTGCTGTCAAGAGTCTGGGCCAGCACAAAATGGGACACAGCATCAAGTCCCCCTGCACTGAAAGACCCAGAATCAACTCCTTGCCCATTTGCGTGTGCCCCCTGGATGCAACATCCACCCTCATGGAGGGGCTGACAGGCCTGGACACTTCCAGAGACTGAGAAGCAATGAGGCTGTATCCACCGCTGGAGTGGGCAGATCATACCTCTCCCCTTGGTCCCTGTGACCCCTTGCTGGGCCAACAGGCCCAAACAATCCAGCCTCGCTGCTCAGCCCCAGACCCTCCAGAGGCTGCAGAACAGCGAGGCTTGATCCGCTACCCGAGTGGGTAGATCCCACCTCTCAGCTTGGTCTCTGAGACCTCAGGCTGGGACAACAGGCCAAAATACTCCAGTGGCGGGGCTTAGGGGACTGGGCACCACCATCTTGTGACTATGGGGGCCACCATTTTTGCT
Organism: Lasiurus borealis; assembly: GCA_004026805.1. Taxonomy (NCBI): domain Eukaryota; kingdom Metazoa; phylum Chordata; class Mammalia; order Chiroptera; family Vespertilionidae; genus Lasiurus; species Lasiurus borealis. The sequence continues at coordinate 458 of PVJN01053458.1, read as the reverse complement.
GCAGAGTGATGGTTAATTTGCATATTACTTTTATTAGATAGGATATCCTCCCAGACTTCCCGCTCATACCTACCTTCAGTTTCTTTAGCTTCTTAATTTAATTATGCCATCAATCTAGTTATATCCGTATCCACTTTTCTCATTATTATCCTATATAATAAAAGCCTAATATGCTAAATGTCCAACCTTTCAATCAACTGTTCAACCAATCGCTATGATGTGCACTGACCACTAGGGGCAGATGCTCCAACCAGTAGGTTAGCTTGGTGCTGGGGTCCAACAGATCATGACTGGGTGCAATGGGCCAAACACATCCTGGATCCCTCCCTGGCCATGATCAGTCCCAGTTGGGACTAGGCATGATGGACCAGAAATGCCCTGGACAAATCCATGTACTGAATTGGTTTCAGCCCGAAACCTCACAAACCAGACTGAGGAACCCCACCAGTGCATGAATC
>PVJN01053457.1:0-13732 GCA_004026805.1 Lasiurus borealis | reverse complement strand
CATAACAAATATAGTAACTTAAACTAATACACTTTTATTATCTTATAGTTTTGTATGTTAGAAGTTGGACACAAGTCTAATCTAACAGCCAGTGTCTATTTAGGTCTTTTGCCCATTTTAAAAGAAATGATTTTTGTTTCTTTCTCGACGTTTGTCCCAGAATTTTTCTAAGGACGTAAGCACAGGTGGCCAAGAGTATTCTCTGCCAATAGAATGGACTTATAGGGATGACTCAAGGCACTTATTAAATATTGGCCTAGCATAAATTACACAGGAGACAGACAGGCAATGCACGAATCACACGCGGTTTATTTACCAGAGTCCTGGTGGTTTCCAGAGCTCGGCAGGCCACCCGGAGATCCACGCTGACAGACACACACACTGGACGTTGGACATTGCAGCTGCAGCTCGGCGTCTTGAAGAGGCCTCGGCTTGTGGCTCACGGTTCGGACCCAGGATCCACGGCAGAGCTCAGGTTTCAGGCAGGATGCAGGAAGGGGAGTGGAGAGCGACCCTCTGTAGAGGAGCAGACAAGTGGCTCTCATCTCCTTCGGAGCTTGCTCTCTTTTATGTGCTCAAGCAGACATCTTCAGTGTGTCTTCAGTGTGTCTTATCAGCGGGTCCCAGGTGTTCTGCTATCTGGTCTTTACAGGTGGGGTACAAACTTTTTTATCTCTTACAGGCACATCTCTTTTAAGGGCGTTCACACTTCATTCCACTCTCTAAGATGTCACACCCAATTTCTTATTTTATATTTGTATTCTATCCTTATTATTATTACTATAACAACATTGTAGGGGAGAATTCATTTCCTTATTTTTTTCTAGAAGCTTCTAGAAGCTACACACATTCCTTGGCTGTTGGGTCACTTCCATCTTCCAGAGCAGTAATGCTTGAGATTCTTTCTTACATCACATCTTTTGGACCCTTACTCTTCTTTTACTTCCACCTTTACTTTTAAGAATCCTTGTGATTTCTTTGGGCTGAACTTATCTAAACTAATCTTCCTATTTTTGAGATCAGTTGATTAGCATCTTTTATTTCCCTTTGTTATGTAACCTAAAATATTCATAGGTTCCATGCATTTTGTCAGGGACATTGTTAGAGATATTATTTCTCTTAGCACACCAAGCATGATTCAATTTCCTAGAAATTCCTTTCACTAACAATAGTCTAAATTTATAGTGATACACAAAAGCATTAATAAAACTTGTGTGTGTGTGATTATTTCCATTGTGATATGACAGACAACTTATATATCTCTGATATATTAATAAAACAACTTAATCTCTTACAATGACAAATTTACAAATTTTTAACGTAAGTTTTTGGATTATAATGGATCTTGTTATAGGTCAGAATATTTGAGAAAATATCTATAAGCCCATATCATCAAATATTTTATGAACTTTAATAAAAATGGTTTAAATTAAATTTTTTACTAATCTGACAGATTGATTTTTTTGAAATTTAGGCAAAGAGTAAGAATAATAATAGTAAAGTGTACATGTTGATCCATAAAATAATATTCACCCATTTATCATGATCATATTTGATAAGCATAATTCTTAATTTACTTATCATTTTTATTATTAATCATAATACTACTCATTGTACCGTGACTTATGCTTTCTTCTTATTATTATAAATACCACTTAAATAGCCAATTTTAATTCATGATCATTTGTTTTAAGTCTCAAGTGACTTGATATCTTGGAAACTATATATTTCTCATTAAATTTTGACATTAAAATATGTACATAAGTTATAAAAATCATATTTCAAATAATATTTAATTTTAAATATGCTAATGCTTTTATTTTTTAAATATAACATCTGGGTAGTTTAACATAAGTGTTGTCAAGTTTCTTGCTTTTAGTATTTTATTGATATTAGTATAGTTCTCAAACTGATTATTTAGGGCTTTAATCTATTTTTGTTCTTGATTCTAGCTTATTATCCAATTAGAGGCCCGTGCATGGATTTATGTTTGGAAGGGGGGACCCTCAGCCTGCCCTGTACCCTCTCATAACGTGGGACCTCTCAGAGGATGTAGCAGTGTGCCATGTGGCAGGCGGCCTGGGAGGAACCAGGTCCCATGCCGCTTTCCCGCATCGGCCCACAGTGCCTGCTGCTGCAACTTGGTAGTGCTGCCTCAGAGTCAGGAGAGGCTCCCTCCGCTGCAGCTGAGCTCCCAAGCCATGAGCCCAGCTTCTGGCTAAGCAGTGCTCCCCATGTGGGAGTGCACTGATCACCATGGGGCAGATCCTGTGTTGAGCGTCTTCTCCCTGGTGGTCAGTGTGTGTCATAGCACTGGTCAACTGGTTGTTCTAGTTGTTTCAGTATTCAGTCATAATGGTCACTTAGGCCATTTTTATTATTAATCATAATACTACTCTTTGTACTGTGACTTATGGACACACACACACACACACACACACACACACACACACACACACACGAGAGGCCCAGTGCATGAAATTCAGGCACAGGGGTGTCCCCTCAGCCCAGCCTGCAACCTCTTCAATCCTGGACCACTATTGGGATGTCCAACTGCCAATTTAGTCCTGATCCTAAACCAGCAGTCAGACATCCCTCACAATCTGGAACCACTGGTTGCTAACTGCTCACCTGCCTGCCTGCCTGATCGCCACTAACTGCCCTCCCCCACTGGCCTGGCCACCCTCAATGCCCCATCCCTGCAGTCCTGGTTGTCCCATGAAGCCTGCTGCTCCATCATTTGGTTGCCCCTCACTAAACCCTCTGCCAGCCTGGTTGCCCAGCCTGCTGCTTGGTTATTTGGTTGACCCTCAATAAACCCCCTGCTGGCCTGGTAGCTCCATGCAGCCTTTTCAGTTGTTCGTTCAGTTGTGACAGTCACTTAGGCTATTACTTAGATAGACTAGTAGCCCTGCACACAAATCTGTGTGCTAGTAGCTCTCTGCAGGGCCTGGCTGCTCCACGTCCACTGTTCTCCTTGGTCCAGGGGCCTATCTGCAGCTGGGTGTGGATTGCTTGCCTTGTTGCTGGGGTGACAATGCAAGTGTTCCCCCACCATGGCCACTCTGTGCCTTCTGCCCAGAGGACCTCTGCAGCCGGAGTGGAATGCTTGCTTCATCACCACTGCGATGAAGCAAGCATTTCACCAGGCCGCTCACGCTGCCCACTCCCAGCGGCTGTTCCCCCAGGACTGGGGGACTCCGGCAGGGCTGTGAGGATGGGGCGCCACCATCCTGTGTCTATGGGTGCTGCCATATTTGTGATGGCATGATGGTTTATGTGCATATTACCCTTTTATGAGATAGGATTAGAGGCCTGGTGCATGAAATTTGTGCATGGGAGGGTGTGTCCCTCAGCCCAACCTGCACCCTCTCCAATCTAGGACCCCTTGGGGAGATGTCCAACTGCTGGTTTAGGTCTGATTGCACAGGGGAGTCAGACATCTCTCTCACAATCTGGGACTGCTGGCTCCAACCACTCGCTGCCTACCTGCCTGATTGCTCCTAACCATCTCTACCTACCAGCCTTACTGCCTCCTAATTGATCCCTTGCCAGCATGATTGATGCCTAACAGCTCCCCTCCCAGCCTGATTAACGCCTAACTGCCCTCCCCTGTCAGCACAATTTCCCCCAACTGCACTCCTCAACTGGTCTGATCATCCCCAACTACCCTCCCCTGCCAGCCTGATCACCCACAACTCCCTTACACTGACAGCCATCTTGTGGTGGCCATCTTGGGACTATGTGGGGTGGCCATCTTGTGACAACATGGGTGGCCATTTTGTGATGACATTAAGGCAAGAGGGCCACCTTGGCTTTTATTAATATAGATATAGATAAAAATTTTAAGCCTGTTATGAAATTGATTATAAAAATGATGTACAGTGGTACCTCGAGATACGAGTGCCCTAACATACAAGATTTTTGAGATGTGAGCCTTAGAGCGAGCGATTTTTGCTTTGAAATACGAGCAACATTTGAGATATGAGTAATTGCGCGGATCGGCTGGCTGCACACCAGTTTACCACGACTCGAGCGTCTCATAGTTTCCCATGTCTCAAGGTTACAGAACGAATTAAACTCGTATCTTGGGGTACTACTGTAGTTTTATGTAAGAGTAGAGGCTTGTTGCAGAAAATTTGTGCACAGAGAGTGGTGTGTGTCCCACAGTCTGCACCCTCTCCAATCTGGGACCCCTCAAGGGATGTCTGGCTGCCCATTTAAGTCTAATCCTACCTGATAACCTCCTAACCACTCCCTTGCTAGCCTGATTGATGTCTAACTGCTCCCCTGCCAACCTGTTTGTCCCACACTAACCTCCCCTGCAGGCCTCGTCTCCCCCAACTGCCCTTCCCTGCAGGCTTGGTCGCCTCCAACTTTCCTCCTCTGCCGGCATGATCACCCCTAACTGCCCTCCCCTGCAGGCTTCATCACCCACAATTGTACCTTCTTGCAGACCTGGTCTCTCACAACTTCCCTCCTTTGCTGGCCATCTTGTGGCATCCATCTTATGTCCACATGGGGGCAGCCATCTTGTGTGTTGGAGTGATGATAAATTTGCATATTAAACTTTTATTAGTTAGTATACTTTTTATCATGGAATAGCTATTGAAATATTCTTATAGAAAAAAAATGAAATGAATATTGAGCTATTTTAGCATGTTAGTATTTTTTAAATTCATACTTTGCTGATTCACAACTATTGAATCAGACTGATACCATTTAATGAATGACTTCTATTAATACCATCTATTATTGATTTAGTAAAAAGAAGCAATTAAAATATCTCCATGAATACCTTAATTTATATGTACAATCTTGCTAAGTAAAAATAATTAATATTAGTTTTTCTTCTATAAACTAACCAAAGTGTGGAGTGTTCTTAATCTTTAGAAACTAGTGCACCAGAGAAACCTCCTTTCATAAGGAATCTCACTTTTTTAATTCTCTAGTTTATAATCTTAAAAACATGGCTACTGGTTCAAACTTTTGTTTTCCATAACCAAATAATTTTAAAAGTCATTTTTAACTTTTTAGAAATCAATCATAATGATTAGAACTTTGATAAATGATCTATGAAGACTGTACTAGTTCGTAAAGTACAATTTATCTTAAATTAAAATACTTACTTATTTGACAAGACAATTCAACGTTCTATGTCATTCCATAAATTATATGAGTATACTTGTCATTATAAATTTTCTGGCAATGGTAATAAAGAATTCTATCATTCATTTTACTGCTGGGGAAAATCATCATTTCTTATTCATACTAATGCAGCTTTTCCATTACTTCTTACAAAAGCCTTGGCAATGCTTCAAAATGAGTGTTATTAGAAAATATTCTATTACAGCATGGTAAATATATGACTTTCTTTTCCATTATTTTCACAATTCTCCAAAGAGGACTTTACTTTGATGATGCTGATCTAGTGACAAGTAAGAAAAACTGAATTTCAGTTTTTTATACTGAAAGAATGAATGGCTTTCCCCTAGAAGTCTAGTTCTCTCATACACCAGAGTTCATTGTCATATTGTAGGCTTTGTTACTGACATCTTTTTCTTTACACTTTAGCACTTGTATGTAAAGTTTCTTTGGAAAGGCATTAACTGCCTCGCTACATGAAAACATGTTTAGAAGCCAAAGATAATAATAAATGCCTTAAATATTTTATTGAGAATAAAAATCTGAAACATTCATTTAATTGCCAAGGAGAATGAGTGATAAAATTAACTTAGTTATTGAAGAGTTTCTATTGCTAATAGTAATGCAAATGCTTGACAGTGTTCACAAATATGCACTGTTTAAGAATGCTGAAATTATATGGCTTACAATTTTTCTTAAGCTTCATCAAAAGCATTATTAGCTATAAAAAAATCAAGATCACAAAAAGGTCTTTGCCCATAGCAATCATTCCTGAGAACTGCTGCAAAGTGCATTATAGTAATAATACCATTAATGGTATAAAACTTCATATTTATATTATATAGAATTTTTATTTAATTACTGAGTTTTTGTGGATTTATCAAAATACACAAAACATTATAACAAAGAAATAATAGTGTGTGTGTGTGTGTGTGTGTGTGTGTGTGTGTGTGTGTGTGTGTTTGTGTTAGAGAATAGAATGACAAAATTTATATAAGGATTAAAATTTAGAACATTTTTGAGTATGTATGCTTTCTGTATAAATCCTAATATTTTCCACATGATTTCTCAATCCCATTGATCATTTATTTCAGAGCATATGTGAGGAATAAAATATAATTTAATAGGATCTTAGAGATCACCATTTATTTTTTTCACATATTGGAGTGTTTATTCCCAACTCAACCTACTTTATTTTTTTATTTTTCACTTTTTCACTCTGATTAAATCTTTTGATCCTCAATTGACCCAGAAGCTTGGGTTCCCCCATCACTCTGTCTTTTAGACATCTATTCATTGCAGCATATCCACATCAATTTTCCAAGCTAGTCTTGCTCTTCTACTCCAGTAACACCAAAACTGTACCATACTTTACAAGTTGACAATCCTCAATCTCAAATCATTTCCATCATTAACTTTCTTTATAATTCTTTGAGAATGACTTAATCCTCCTACTTCCTTACTTAAAATGAATTAAACCGTTTCTTATATATGTAGAAAGGTAAGACCAGCATGGTGTCAGCTCCCTGAATCTCCAGTCTCACAGAATTACCCTAAATGCTAAGGGTCAGATAATGGTTAACATGAGAAATTAGTCATTTTATACATTGAGTAGTCAGGTCTAGCAGTTTTATACCCAAAAAAGGGATTTGTCATGTGATTTCCAACAAATCAGCATGGCCAACAGCTTATGCTTTGTAGTGAAAAATATTGAATCAATTGTGTCACTAAAGAATTAAAAAAAAAACCGCTGAATTCGGTTTGGCTCAGTGGATAGAGCATCGGCCTGCAGACTGAAGGGTCCCAGGTTTGATTCCAGTCAAGGGCATGTACTTGGTTGCGGGTACATCCCCGTAGGGGGGCATGCAGGAGGCGGCTGATCGATGTCTCCCATCGATGTTTCTGACTTTCTTTCCCTCTCCCTTCCTCTCTGTAAAAAATCAATAAAATATATTTAAAAAAAAAGAATTGAAAAACAACATAAGAAACTTTTTTGTCCCTCCCTTTTGGTGATGTTCCTCCACATGGGTATTACAATTTGGCTGCTTTTGTGGTGTTGTTAGTGCTAAGAGGGAAGGGATTTCCCAGCTGGTGTGGCTTCATTGCAAACATCAGTTTGCAACATCAGTTTGCTGGTTTTATTTTGTCAAGGCACATGCCCAGGCTGCTGACTTAATCAGGAGAAGGGGGTTTGCAGCCAAATGATACTCTCTCATGGATATTTCTATCTCCCTCTCCCTTCCTCTATCTGAAATCTATAAAAACATCCTATATAATAAAAGAGCAATCTAAAAATTAACCATCTCTCTGCTACATTCACACGACACACTCACCAGCCAATCAGAAGCTAGTATGCAAATTAACCCAGCCAAGATGGCTGTGGCCGCTCACTGAATGAGCAGGAGGCTTGGGTTTTCCCAGCAATGGAGGAAGCCAAGCTTTCTACACACCCTGGCTGGCCCAGGGCTCCATTCAAGGCTACAAAGTTTCAATTATAGAAGATACATAAATCCCAGATACAAGGGCCTCTCCTTGGATTGCTGGGGAGTGTGGCCAGCCTGCAAACCACCACAGGCCCCTCGCCCAGGCCACCCCATGCCTCAAGGGAACCCCCAACCTGATCTGGGTAACACTTCAGGGAAAAACATCTGGCCTCCACCTGGGCACCAAGCCTCTTTCCTCCAATCTAAAGAGTAATATGCAAATTGACCATCATTCCAACATAAGATGGCTACCCAGTTATGGTCAAAGATAGCTGCCCCCATGTGGACACAAGATGGCCACCACAAGATGGCCAGCAGGGGAGGGCAGTTGGCAGGGAACAAACCTGCAGGGGAGGGCAGTTAGGGACAATCAGGCCAGCAGGGGAGCATTTAGGACTCAGTCAGACTTGTAGGGGAGTTGTTAGGGGGTGGTCAAGCTGGCAGGCAGAAGCAGTTAGGGGTAATGTGGAAGGCAGGCAGGAGAGCAGTTGAGAGCCAGGAGTCCTGGCTTTTGAGAGGGTTGTCTGACTGCCCGTTTAGGCCCAATCCTGCCTGATAGGATCAGGCCTAAATGGGCAGTCAGACATCCTCATGGGGTCCCAGATTGAAGATGGTGTAGGCTGGGCTGAGGGGCACTCACACCCCATGCATGAATTTCATGCATCAGGCCTCTAGATTTTTAAAAAAGGAGGGAGGGATTTTTCTTTTCTTCACTGCTTTAGAAAAGTAGCTGGTATGTAGAAAAGTGCCTGGTGTGTGTGTGTGTGTGTGTGTGTGTGTGTGTGTGTGTGTGGCATACATTTTTAGTGAATGAATAAGTCTTTCATAATTTTTAGTGAAATAGTCCCTTCACATTTTGGCTTACAACCTTCTTTTTCTCTTTATACCCAGATATTAATTTATATTGACAAAAGTGGGATAAGGAAGGGAAAAGGAATTCCAAAGTGAAACACATCATAATATTTAAGTTCCAAAATTTTCCACTCCCAAGATTTCATAAGATGACATCTCTTCCTAGAGATTCCACCCAAGTTAATTAATGAAGAATGTGGACTGTCATACTAAGTGGCCAGATATATCACATATGTCTGAATTCCAGCAGTGGTGACTAATGAGTGCAAACCATATCTGCTGCATCTCAACCACTTTTAATATTTAGTAATTGCTATACTTTGTGGTTCTGTTACTTTATATCTTTTAAAAATCTATCTTTGTGGAGGAAAATTCAAATTATTCCATAAATTAGCTTACTATAAATATGCATTATATGAGCTTTAGGGATCATTGCAACCTTTAAATTTTTTTACATCAAAGTAACAGTTCCAAAAAGATAATGTTCTTTTCTAAGGAAATATCACTGAGAAATAATATGATCCAGTTTCTAAATTCCAAGTTAGTGCTTTTGTACTTTTTAAATATTTCCCCATATATTCTTAAAATTTTCCAAAACATGTAAGTAATAAGTCTTATTTGATACAGAATATCAATTGCTACTGATAGATAATCCAAAATTTAACTTAAAGGTAAAGTTTAGAAAAATAGGAATTTTGTATACTGAGAGAACAATAATATACACATGATTTTCTTTGCCTTGTGTGAATATTGACTTATTTTTCTTTTCTTTTTTTTATTGTGTTACATGTATACATATCTCCCCATTGCTCCCCCCCTTCTCAGGCATACCCCAACCCCCCAATGTCTTGTGTTCATTGGTTATGCTTATATGCATAGATACAAGTCCTTTGGTTGATTTCTTATCTACCCCACCTCTCCTTAGCCTTCCTGCTGTAATTTGACAGTCTGTTTGATGCTTTACTGCCTCTGTATCTATCCTTTTGTTCATCAGTTTATAATGTTCTTCATTATCCACAAATGAGTGAGATCATGTGGTATTTCTCCTTCATTGACTGGCTTATTTCACTTAACATAAGGCTCTCCAGTTCCATCCAGGTTGCTGCAAATGGTAAGATTTCCTTCTTTTTAATGGCAGCATAGAATTCCATTGTGTAGATGTACCATAGTTTTCTGATCCACTCATCTGCTGACAGGCACCTAGGCTGTTTCCAAATTGTAGCTATTGTAAATTGTGTTGCATAAATCCTTTCTGATTGGTGTTTCTACTTTCTTAGATATATTCCTAAGAGTGGGATTGCTGGGTCAAATGGGAGTTCCATTTTTAGTTTTTTGAGGAAACTCCATACTGTTCTCCAGAGTGGCTGCACCAGTCAAACATTGACTTTAAAATAGAAATTAGCCCAAACCGGTTTGGCTCAATGGCTAGAGCATCAGCCTGTGAACTGAAAGATCCCAGGTTCAATTCTGTCAAGGTCATGTACCTTGGTTGTGGGCACATCCCCACTAGGGGATGTGCAGGAGGCAGCTGATGGATGTTTCTCTCTCATTGGTGTTTCTAACTCTCTATCCCTCTCCCTTCCTCTCTGTAAAAAAATCAACAAAATATATTTTTTTAAAAAATGGAAAATAGATAGTAGTTGCGAGGAATTAGAAATCTTGGTGGAGAGAAGAGAGGTAGGTATGGCTATAAAAAGACAATAGAAGCCCTAGCTTGTTTGGCTCAGCAGATAGAGCATCAGCCTTTGACTGAATGGTCCTGTATTCACTTCTGGTCAAGGACACATTCCTTCTTTCCAGGCTGGATCCCTGGTCCTGGTTGGAGCATGTGCTGGAGGCAACCAATTAATGTGTCTCTCTCACATCATGTTTCTCTCTGTCTCTCCCCTTCTCTTCTATTCTCTCTAAAAATCAATGAAAAATATTCTCAGGTGAGGATTAACAACAAAAAGACAGTAGAAGACATTATGGTGGTGATGGGACTATTCTGCATCTTGACCAATGTAAAATTCCTGACTGTGATCTTACAAGATGTTTCCATTATTGGAACCTGAGTAAAGAATACATGAAAACTTATTTTTTTACAATTTCATGTGGACCTGCCTTTCTCTCAAAATAATTTTTTAATTTATAAAGTTTAAATTAAACAAGATCATAATTGATACTTTTATCATTTTGAGCACATGCTACAATAAAAATAACTAAAAATAGTACCAAAAGTATTACAATTACTATGTATAAAAAATTTGGGAAAATATTGAATTTATTCATGGAGGTCAATATAGTTTTAAGTGAAAATATGCTTTGAGTTGTTGGAAATAAATAAAACAGTATGTTATAATAGGAATTGTTGGAGCTAGTTTTGATTTTTTTTTCCTTTTGCATTTACCTATAGCTTTAATGTAAATCATGTGCTTCTCATGTTAGTCTCTCTATATCATTTCTTATTTCAATTGCTTTACCCCTATCATTCATTTTTTCTTGTTCTGCTCTAAATCCATATTTAAAACAAACAAAAAATGCATATTAATATTTTATAGTATACCTATGTTATTATTTAATTCTCAATACTAAAATGTCACTCCTGGCATTTTTGTATGTGATTTGGCAGTTATGACATCCTCCAGGTATGATGTGGGTGTGGGGATGTGTGATCACTAATACTTCTTTTTAATCTAAATTCTATGATTCTCTAGGTTAGATTCTTATATAATTTCTTAAATGCATCAAGCTTTGGGAGAAGAGTGGAAGTTGCAAAGTACCTGAAAATGACAAATGTCAAATGTTTGTGGTAAGAAACACTGATATTTAGTTGGGGAGACTGAGCAAAACATTTTTAAAACCTCTTCCATATTAAAATAAAATTATCTGAATTGTAGATTATCATTGATATGTTGGCAGTGATTACTATGGGTTATAACATAATTAATATTTATATTTTCACAGAGAATTAGAAAGCACATCCAAGAATTGTTTGCTTATTTATGTACCTCTTATTTTTGTCTAAATATAAAAGTAGAAGTATCACTTATTGTTTAACTATGTCTTGTTTTTAAGATTGCACATTTTCATCATTGTATGCGAAGGTAGAAAGAACCATGAAGAACGATATCTTCATTCAGAACATAAAAATAATTGTTCTCTGGTAGAATAAAGAGTAAAATGTTGAAGGAAGGAGATGTATAATAAATTTTTTAAAAGTTTTCATTTATATTTCTAAATTTTGAAATCCCTTTGCCACTTTGAAAATGATTTTGAAGTTCTATTCAGTCCCTGGCCACTTCAGATTAGGGCTTTTTCATGTCAAGTGCACACCTGCTAAAATGACTACTTTTTCTTTATTTTTCTCCTTTCTTCAGTATGTCTCATGTCCATAGCACTTTGAGGTCTTTTGAAAGCTTCATATTCTGTAACTACGCAATTTATGATTTCCCCAGTTCAACCATTTTAAGAATAACAAGACAGAATAAAGCTGCTTCGTCAGGCTTAGATATTGATTTTTTTCTGCCAAGAATGCTAATTATTCCAGATATACCACTCTTAGAATAACTTCCTCCCTGGATAATAATAATCTGTAAAGCATAGAGATCAATAGTAATTACTGTCTCAATTCAGAAATGAATAATAAATCAATAAATCTTAAAACATAAACAAAAAGATTTAAGAAATTGTGAATGGAAAATTTATGGAAGCTATTTATTTTTATTCAGAACAATTGTTTTTCTTGATTATCTAATTACTAGAGACCTTGTGCCCTCTCACAATCTAGGACTCCTCAGGGGATGTCGAAGAGCTAGTTTTGGTTTGATCCCTACAGACCAGGCTTAGAGACCCCAGTGGTGCATGAATCCATACACTGGGCCTCTAGTATGCATATAAGATCTTTGGTTAATCTCTTCTCTGATGTATTTATGTATTTTTGTCTGTGGATGATCAGAAATGTTTAAAAAAGTAAGAATAGCTACAGTCACAGAAATAACATTGTTTACTGGTTAGATAATTAACAGTTGATATTTTTAAAATAGCATAAAATGGTAAACATGACAATATCATTAACATATTAAACAAAAGGACAAATTTCTAATTTATTTTTGTCCAAGGACAACCAAATTGCTATGGGAAGCCTGACTCTGTGATGGTAAGATTTGAGCGAAGTGTGAACGTTTATCTTACTTTGTCCAAGTATACTTATTTTAAAATCTGTCCTATATTGCCATTAAAATTTTTTCCAGTGTCTGGCCATTATGTTATTGGTCTGGTTAACATGAAATTTGGAACAGTAAAACTTTGTAATAGAAAGGGCAAATGAGAAGAAAAGTATTCTTGAATTAAAGAAAAAAGTACTTGTATTTATTACACCAAAATAAGGCAAGCTTGACTCATGCTCTTTTGTTATTAAATTTATTTTATTGGGTGTCAAATATTATAAACTCAGTTTGGAAACACAGCTCTATTTATTCCTGAGTTAAACATAAATATATTAAGATTATTAAAAGTGGTAATATAATTTGAGAAAGCATCTTGATATCATGAACTTTGTTAATACCTACTTATGGGAACCAATTAATTACAGAAGACAAGAGGCAACATTTTCCAGATGTGAAACTCTAGGTAGTCTCACCATGTTCACAGCTGAAAATTAATATTATCTAAAACTCACACTGATGTAATAATATTGAGCTTGCTACTCCAAGTACAGTGTAAAGGATTTTCACCATTTCATAAATAAGAAGATACAGGAAATCTTTGTTTTTCAGCATAGAATTTAGTACCTTTAAAAAGTTTTAAAGTAAGTGAAAATTTGCAGAGTAAAAATAATTTTGAACATTATAGTTTCTTTGAGCAAAGGTAAACTAATGCAGACTTTGGGGCTACTTCCAGAATTTTTCAGCTTGATCAAATCTCTACCACCTAATACATGTTATGGTCCTTGATCAAATTTAGCATATCTACTATAAATGTCCTCAATGCAAACCAGAAATATTACCTATGATTAAGTAATGATTTCAATTTTATTTTTTCTCATACACTTGCCTCCATCTTCTTTCTAATTCAACCCTCTGAGTGAATGTGTTGTTATGACTGGGAATTGCAGCGGCATCTGAGATGCTACTGTGATTGAACCATGAATGGAACTTTACTTTGCAATGACTATCCAATCAGCTCACTAACCAGATGCTTCAGACACTTCTTAATCACATATTAAAGTTATTTAATGTTGAAATAGGAACACTCACTCAGTAGTTAATGGA
>PVJN01053456.1:0-13732 GCA_004026805.1 Lasiurus borealis | reverse complement strand
CAGAGTAAGTAGGAGGAAGGAAATATTAGAGCAGAGATAAATGACATACATTATTGGCAGAGGACATGATACCGTACATAGAAAACCCTAAAGACACCATCAAAAAACTATTAGACTTAATAAATGAATTTGGCAATGTAGCAGGATACAAAATTAACACCCAGGAATCTATGGCTTTTTTATATACCAATAATGAACTCACAGAAAGGGAAATTTAAAAAGCAATCTCATTTACCATTGCAACAAAAAAATTAAGATACCCAGGAATAAACTAAGGAGGTAAAGGACCTGTACTCAGAAAACTACAGGATGTTGAAAAAAAGAGATAGAGCATTATGCTAAACAAGTCAGAGAAAGAAATATCACATGATTTATAACGAACAACATAAACTGATGAACCAAAACAGATCCAGAGAGAAGCATTGATGAGATGCTCAAACCTCGGAAGGTTGGGGAGGGTAGGGGTAAGAGGGGAGAGATCAAGCAAAGGACGTGTATGCATGCATATAAGCCTAACCAATGGACACAGACACCAGGGGGGTGAGGGCATGAATGGGAGTGGGTTGGGGGGGCAATGGGGAGATAAGGACATACATGTAATACCTTAAGCAATAAAGAAAAAATAAGAGAGGACATAATCAAATGGAAGAATATACTGTGTCCATGGATTGGAAGAATCAACATCATTAAAATGTTCATGCTACCCAAATTCCATGCACTCCCATTAAAATACCAATGGTATATTTCACAGACCTAGAACAAGCTCTCCAGAAATTTATATGGAATAAAAAAGACCCCAAATAGCTTCAGCAATCCTGAGAAAGAACAAAGTTGGAGAGATCTTAATACCAGATATCAAGCTGTACTCAAACCTGCCTGGTGCTGACACCAGAACAGACATAAAGCAATGGACCAGAACAGAGAACCCAGAAATTGACCCAAGCCCCTGCTCAATTAATATTGGAGAAAGGAGGCAAGAGCATGCAATGGAGTCTAGATGGTCTCTTCAATAAATGGTGCTGGGAAAATTGGACAGATACATGAAAAAAAAAATGAAACTTGACCAACAACTTACACCATACACAAATGGATAAAGGACTTATATCTTAAGTTGGGAAACCATAAAAACCTTAGAGCAAACCACAGGCAGCAAAGTATCAGACATTTGTCATAGCAATATATTTACCATTACCGCTTTTACAGCCATGGAAACTAAGGAGAACATAAATGAGACAACATTAAAATAAAAAGCTTTGAGAAACCAAATAGCGGCATGGGTAAATACCTAAACTGCTGCCTCACCCAACAATTTCAAAACTACAACTAAAAGACAGAACCGACATCATCCAGAACCACAGGAAAGCTGGCTGAGTGGAAATTCTACAACTAGAAGGAAAGAGAGGGTCTCACAGAGACCCAGAGGAGCTGCGAAAAGCTGAGATACGGAGACACGTGCATGGAGAGGATGGGCGGCAGAGTGCCTGGCTGGCTGTCTCTAGCAGGAGGGAGACGGAGACTCCCAACTGCACAGAACCCTGGTTCCGACTGCACTGAACCCCAGTTCTGGGTGAGACTCATATGAGGGTGGTCTGGACTGCCATGTAAAGGGAGGAGTGCATGGACATTTAGGGGAGCCGCAAAAAGGCAGAATTTTGGAGGCACGCAAGCATGAGTGCTCTGCTGATTGTGCTGCCCCTAGCTCTCTCTAGCGGGAGGAAGACAGAACCTCCCAATTGGGCTGAAATCCACTTCCGACTGTACTGAACCTCAGTTTCATGTAAGACTCTGGGGACCCAGATTCATACAAGTCCCCAGAGTGCACAGAAACTCGGGGGAGCCAGAAAGCCAGAGGTTTGGAGGTGCTTGTGCATGCGCACAGAGAGGGCTGCAGCGATTACCGAGGGACACAGACCAGGGGCTGCATAGGGCTGTCTGCTCAGCCCTGAGACTCCACCCCATCCAAGCTGAACAGAGGGGATTGTGCAGTTTTGCAAGTCTTGTCTCATAAGGCTGACTCCAGCACAGAAGTTCTCCCAGCATAAACACAGCTGATCCTCACAAGCAATTGGTTTGGAGGTCAATTCCCCCCAGTGATATCAACAACAATCAAGACTTAACTGCAACAAGGTTGTACACACAGTCCATAAAGGGGTGCATCAAGAGAGTCCACCTCAGGTAACTGGGAAGACAGAGCTACTGGGCCATATAGGGCACCTAGCACACAAAGCTACTCTAGACAAAGGAATAGATCACAAACGAAAGAAATGGAGGAAAAGAAATGACTGGATACAGAGTTCAAAACCACAGTTATAAGGTTTTTCAAGAATTTCCCAGAAAAGATGGATAAATTTAGCAAGACCCAAGAGAACATATAAAAGGACCAACTAGAGATGAAAAAGGACCAACTAGAAATTAAACATACACTGACTGAAATAAAATAATATACAGAGACCTAACAGCAGACTAGAGAAACTCAAAAATCAAGTCAAAGATTTGAAATACAAAGAAGTAAAAAACACTCCACTGGAAAAGCAAAAGAAAAAAGAATCCAAAAATATGAAGATAGTGTAAGGAGCCTCTGGGACAACTTCAAGCATACCAACATCAGAATTATGGGGGTGCCAGAAGAAGAGAGAGAGCAAGATACTGAAAACCTATTTGAAGAAATAATGACTGAAAACTTCCCCCACTTAGTGAAAGAAATAGACTTACAAGTCCAAGAAGCGCACAGAACCCCAAACAAAAAGAATCCAAAGAGGACCACACCAAGACACATCATAATTAAAATACCAAGAGCAAAAGACAAAGAGAGAATCTTGCAGAGCAGCAAGAGAAAAACAGTTCATTACCTACAAGGGAGCACCCATATGACTGTCAGCTGATTTCTCAACAGAAACTATGCGGGCCAGACGGGAGTGGCAAGAAACATTCAAAGTGATGAATAGCAAGAACCTACAACCAAGATTATTCTACCCAGCAAAGCTATCATTCAAAATTGAAGGGCAGATAAAAAGCTTCACAGATAAGAAAAAGCTAAAGGAGTTCATCACCATCAAACCATTATTATGTGAAATGGAATTTTTATTCTTTACCTTAAAAGGAAAAAGAAGAAAAAGGTAAAGATAAAAATTAGAAACAACAAATACATATCTATCAACAAGTGAATCTAAAAGTCAAGTGAATAAGAAATCTGATGAACAGAATAAACTGGTGGATATAATGGAATCAGGGGCATAGAAAGAGAATGGACTGACAATTCTCAGGGAAAAGGGGGTGTAAGGGGTACAGGGAGAGACTGGACAATAATCACACATCTATGGATGAGGACAGTGTGAGGAAGGTAAGGGCAGAGGGAGGGGTGAGGGCCGGGTGGAGAGGAGCTATGGGGGGAAAAAGGGAACAATTGTAAAAATCTGAACAATAAAGATTTATTAAATTTAAAAATAAAAAGTTCTGCACAGCAAAAGAAACCAACAAAACAATAAGAAAGCCCACTGCATGAGAGAACATATTTGCCAATGTTATCACTGATAAGGGTTTAATCTCCAAAATTTATAGGGAGCGCATACAACTTAACAAAAGGAAGATAAAGAATCCAGTCAAAAAATGGGCAATGGACCTAAATAGATACTTTTCAAAAGAAGACATACAGAAGGCGGAGAGACATATGACAACACGCTCAAAGTCACTAATCATCCGAGAGATGCAAATCAACATGACAATGTTGTACCATCTCACACCTGTCAGAATGCTATCATTAACAAATCAATAAATGACAAATGTTGGCGAGGGTGCAGAGAAAAAGGAACCTTTTTGCACTGCTGGTGGGAATGCAGACTGGAAAACAATATGGATTTTCCTCAAAAAACCAAAAATGGAATTCCTATTTGACCCAGTAATCCCACTCCTATGAATATATCCCAAGAAATCAGAAACACCACTCAGAAAGGTTATACAGTGGTACCTCAAGATACGAGTGCCCTAACATATGAAATTTTTGAGATACGAGCCGTTTAGCAAGCGATTTTTGCTTTGAAATACAAGCAACATCTGAGATAGGAGTAACTGTGCAGATCAGCCGGCTGCACACGCCCAACCAGTTTACCGCGACTCGAGCGTCCAATAGTTTCCCATGCTTCAAGGTTACGGAACAAATTAAACTCATATCTCGAGGTACCACTGTATGCATTTCTATGTTCATAGCAGCACAATTTACAATAGCTAAGATTTGGAAACAGCCTAAGTGCCCATCAGCAGATTAAGTGGATTAAAAAACTCTGGTGCATCTACACAACGGAATACTATGCTGTTGTGAAAAAGAAGGAATTCTTATCATTTGCAATAGCCTGAATGGATCTGGAGAGCATTATTATTATTATTATTATTTTAATTGATTTCTTACAGAGATGAAAGGAGAGAGAGTCAGAAACATCGATGAGAGAGAGACATTGATCAGCTGCCTCCTGCATGCCCCTCTTGGGGATATGCCTGCAACCAAGGTACATGCCCTTGACCGGATTCGAACCTGGGACCTTTCAGTCCGCAGGCAGACGTTCTATTCACTGAGCCAAACTGGTTTCAGCTGGAGAGCATTATGTTAAGCGAAATAAGCCAGTTAGAGAAAGAAAAATACCACATGATCTCACTCATTTGTGAAATATAACAACATAAATTGATGAACAAAAATAGATCCAGAAAGAGAGGAGCATCAAACTGACTGTCAAACCTCAGAGGGAAGGCAGGGGAGCGGGAGTAAGATCAACCAAAGGACTTGTATGCATGCACATGAGCATAACCAATGGCCACAGTCATCAGAGAGGGAGGGCATTGCTGGGGGGTGGGAGTGGCCGGAGAGAAGGCAACGGAGGGAAAAGAATAATGGTGTAATAGCTCTGCACAGGCCAGTGGGGATCCTTGAAATATCAGGGGACCACTCTGAAAAGTGCATGACTGTCTAACCGCTATGTGTGCACCTGAAACTAATACAGAATAATATTGAATGTGAGCTATAATGGAGGGGAAAAGATAGAAAACAGTATATGTTTTTCATCATCATAAAAAAAAAAAAAATGACAGAGACTGGAAAAAAAAAATACCAAAGATCAATGAAACCAAGAGCTGGTTCTTTAGCCAGATTCATCAAGAAACAAAAGTGAGGACCCAAATAAATAAATAAAACGGAAACAAAAGCGGCGAAGTAAGCGCTGACACACAGAAATACAAAGGATTGTAAGAAAATACTGTGACCAACTATATGCCAACAAATTGGACAACGCGGGCAAAAGACCAATTCCTAGAAACATACCACCTTCCAAAACTCAGTCAGAAAAAAATAAAAAACCTGAGACACCAATAACAACGAATGAAATTGAAGCAGTGATAATAATAATAATAATAATACTCAGCAAATTAAAGTCCTGGACCAGACTGCTTCAAGGGTGAGTTTTACTAAACTTTCAAAGAACACACACCTCCTCCTCTAACTACAGCGGTACCTTGAGATACGAGTTTAATTCGTTCCGTAACCTTGAGGCATGGGAAACTATGAGACGCTCGAGTCGTGGTAAACTGGTGGGTCGTGTGCAGCTGGCCAATCCGCGCGATGACTCCTATCTCAAATGTTGCTCGTATTTCAAAGCAAAAATCGCTCGCTCGACGGCTCGTATCTCAAAAATCTCGTATGTTAGGGCACTCGTATCTCGAGGTACCACTGTTTTCCAAAGCTTTAAGAGGAGGGAAGACTTCCAAGATCTTTTACGAAGGCCAGCATTACCCTGACTTCCAAACCAGACAGAGACAACACAAAGAAACCCATAGGCCAATGTCCCTGAGGACCACGGCTGCTCAAATCCTCAACGGAACATCAGCAAATGGCAACCAGCGACACATCAAAAGGATCACACACCGTGACCAAATGGGACTCATTCCAGGGAGGGAAGGCCAGCATAATATTCGCAAATCAATAAAGGTGACACATCGCAGAAACAAAATGAAGGGTAAAAAACACCTAATCCTGTCAATAGATGCAGAAAAAGCATTGGACAAAATCCAGCATCCATTTGTGAGGTAAAACTCAACAAGGTGGGACGAGAGGGATCATAACTCAACAGAATAAAGGCCAGAGGCCGTGGCTAGAGCAGCGGTTCTCAACCTTCCTAAGGCCGCGACCCTTTAAGACAGCTCTTCGTGTGGAGGTGACCCCCAACCATAAAATTATTTCCGTTGCTACTTCATCACTGTCATCTTGCTACTGTTATGAACTGTAATGTAAATATCCGATATGCAGGATGTAGTTTTCTTGTTACAAATGGAACATAATTAAAGCATAGAGATTAATCACAAAAACAATATGTAATCATATATTGTGAAATATTTATTTCTAATTACAAATAAATGAAATTTTGTCTTGAATCGTGGTGTAGCATGGGCAACAGTCTTCACGTGACAACAGTAAACTACATGGCTACACTTTGCTACACCGAGGAGCGGTGTGTTGGTTCCTAAGACCATGGGAAATAGGTGTTTTCCGCTGGTCTTAGGCGACCCCTGTGAAAGGGTCGTTCGACCCCCAAAGGGGTCGCGACCCACAGGTTGAGAACCGCTGGGCTAGAGGCGGTCTATAGGGGGAAAAGGGAGGCATATGTAATATTTTCAACAATAAAGATTGAAAATTAAAAAACCAAGCCACGTATGACAAATGCACAGCCAACATCACACTCAGTGGGCAAACACTAAGAGCGTTTCCCAAAGTCCATTTTCCGGGATTCCTGGGTGCAAGGCGGGAGGGCCCCGGTCTGGCCTGGGAGCGGCAGACCAGCACCATGAAGCCACTCGCGAGGGGCTACAAAGAGCTGCGACATTTAGGCTCAGACAAAGCCTTCTACCGCCTCCTCCCCTCCCCCAGGGGTTCACCGCCCTCAGCTGGCTTCTAGCGAGGCTCCTGCCCCTCCTGGCCCTCCGCCAGCCCACCTGACACTGGGAATCACTGTCGGGGGGCAGCCAGGAGGACTGGATGAGGTTCGGCGAGGCCGCCTTTATTTCTGGGCACCCACAGCTGTGTTGCTTGTTATCAGAGCAGGGACCAGCCCCTGTGTCTGAGCTCAGGGAACCCTGGTTACACCTGCCTGGCTGTGTCCATCCACAGGCCGCGCCGGGATTGGCTGGTGCCACCCCATAGAGTGCCCAGTACAGAGGCAGCCAGACAGGTTGGCCCCCGACATGAGTTAGTAAACCCCAGTTCCCACCAAACCCCATTTCTGGACAGTGACGGTAACCCTTTTCTAAAGTGTAAGGCTTTGGCTGAAACCGGTGTGGCTCGGTGGATAGAGCGTCGGGTTCGATTCTGGTGAGGGACATGTACATTGGTTGCAGGCACATCCCCAGTAGGGGGCGTGCAAGAGGCAGCTGATCGATGTCTCTCTCTCATCCATGTTTCTAACTAACCCTCTCCCTTCCTCTCTGTAAAATAAAACAAAAATAAAAATCAGTAAAATCTATTTAAAATGTAAGGCTTTGGCCTGGCTGCCGTGGCTCAGTGGTTGAGCGTTGACCTGTGACCCAGGAGGTCATCCCCAGTCGGGGGCTTGATCCCCAGGGAGGCACGTGGGGGAGGCAGCCGATGGATGATTCTCTCTCTCCCCCTTCCTTCCCGTCTGAAATCACTAAAACCTGTTTTTTAATAAACAAAATGTAAAGTTTGGTGTAGACCAAGCATGCCCACCTCAAAGGCTCACTCGGGCCAAATGAGCGAGGCCTGGCCCGCCAGCCGCCAGGTGGCCGCGCTCCGTGCAGGTGCCCGCGCTCGGTGCAGGTGCCCCGTGTTTCAATGACAGAGGTTTTATTGTGGGAGCTGCGTCTGATGTGCGTTTAACTGAGACTGGAGTTATACGGCGTGTCTCCCTGTGGCTTGGGGAACGGCGGAATTCACCCCAAAATAGGGAAGTGCTAAAAGCCATTCTCCCAAACACAAGCAGCAGGGCACCTGGCACAGATGGCACCCCACCTGTGACTCAAAACCAAGACAGTGACAGGGTTCTCTTCTCTCTCTCTCTCCATTATCTGTGGACTCACCACTAACCTTTGTCGGCTAACCCCTCAGGAGGTCAAGAGGTCATGGCTAAGCTGAACGGCATTAGCCTTTTCCACCTTTTCCTAATGAGTCTTGATTGAGGCCGGGAACACGGTGGTTTCTATGTGTAGGTGGCGTGCATGACCCCAGGAAGCTGGCATAAGTGAGCGTGCGACTGGCATTAAATCAGACCCATAACTTGGACCCTCCCATCTAGTCCGCCACCCCCACCCCAGGCGTTGCACTTAGGACCCAAACAAGCGAGCACTTACCTCCTTCCCGTCACTTCCCCAACTCGAGGGCGGGGCTGCTCCAGGAGCTGCTCCATTGCCTTCTGCCTGGTGGCTCCCGTGTCCCCCAGAAACTCAACCACCCACACAAACTGTCCCCCATCCCCTCCACCCCGTGGGGCGCAGGAAGGAGAGAAGCTGGGCACAAAGCACCTCCCCCTCAGGGCACTGCTTTGTGGGCTGGGAAACGTGGCCTCGCCTCCCGGTGCAGGTGCGGGCGGGGTGGTCCCGGCTGGGCGGCCGGGCCATCGCCAGCTCCGGGGGTGGGAGCCTGAGTTAGGGAGCCGCCGCCGGTCCTGGGGGAGCTGGCGGACCCCCTCCTTTAACAGAGCATCTCCGGGCCTCGCTCGGCGGGCGCCTGTGCGCTTTCAAAAGCTGGGTTTTCGGAACTGTGGGCCAGTTCTGTAACTCACCCCCCGGCTCCTGTATCACCCCCCGGGTCCTCTGGCCTGTGGTGACGTCCACTCTCCCCTCATGGGAAACAGGTGTGTCCTCCCCACCACCAACCAGGGAACAGCCTGCAGGTGGAGAGCCCTCCTCCCACTCCCACCAGCACACCCCCAACCCTCCTCCTTCCTTCCCCTCCAGAAGCCCAGAGCCTTCACCCTCTGCCACCTGCTCTGCCCGCCCCTCCTCTGTGCCTTCAGCTTCCCCGGGAACCGCCCAGCAGGGGGCGCTCAGGTCCTGCCCCTCCTCGCGCCTGGGACCTTGCCTGCCACAGGACAATGAGCACACCACCCCCAAGATACGACACTGAACCCCCACTCTCCCCTTCCATCTTTTCATGGGTCCAAACGCTTACTCTACGATGTCTACTCCTAACTTCCCAACACAAATCCACCAACTTCATGTGTTCATTACCCACCATCCCCTCCTACCCTCACATTTGTCCTTTTGTGACTGGCTTCCTTCACTGAGCACGTCTTCAAGATTTCTCCACGGGGTAGCATCAGAAATGCATTCCTTTTTTTAAAAGGCTGAATGAGCCCGGCCGGTGTGGCCCAGTGGTTGAGCGTTGACCCATGAACCAGGAGGTCACGGTTCAATTCCTGGTTGGGGCACATGGCCAGGTTGCAGGGGGCATGCAGGAGGCAGCCAATAGATGTTTCTCATTGATGATTCTATCTGTCCCTCTCCCTCAAATCAACAAAAATATAGCCTATAGAATAAAAGCCTAATATGCAAATCCACCCAATGGCAGAATGACCAGTAGAATGGCTGGTCGCTATGATGTGCACTGACCACCAGGGGGCAGAGGCTCAATGCAGGAGCTGCCCCCAGCCCACAGGCCCCAGGCCCGCCCCCATCACCCTGCTGGTTGCCCCACAGAGGGAAGCTGCTGGTGGTGGCTGTGGAGGACGGGGCCAGTGAGCAGGCAGTGCCAGGCCAGCCAACCCAGATGCAGGTGGGTTCCCCTGATCACCATGCCGGTCACCCCACAGATCAACCCTGATCACCGGCCAGGCCTAGGGACCCTACCTGTGCATGAACTTCATGCAGCAGGCCCCTAGTTTTAAAACAAACAAAAAACAAATGGCTGAATGCTGTTTCACTGTCTGCATCTACCACATTTTCTTTATCCATTCATCCACCTGTAGACGCTCGGCTGCTTCCACATCTTAGCCAGAGAGCAGTTAGGCTATGGACGTGCGTATGCGAATATATCTGCACGTACCTTCTTTCCATGAACCCAGAGGCAGGTCCGCAGGATGCTGCAGTCGCTCCAGTATCCATCTTTTGAAGCAACTCCAGGCTGTTTTCCACGGCAGCTGTGCCACTTCGCATTCCCACTGCAGTGCACACGGGCACAGCTTCTCCATGTTACGGCCAGCACAGAAGTTTGGTTATTTGGGGAGCGGGGGGAATAGGCATCCAAAGGGTGTGATCTTCCTTATTTCCTTCCTTCCACTAGCTTTGGGTTTCCTTAGTTCCTTTTTTTTTTTTTAAATATATTTTATTGATTTTTTACAGAAAGGGAGAGGGACAGAAAGTCAGAAACATCAATGAGAGAGAGATATCAATCAGCTGCCTCCTGCATGCCCCCCAGTGGAGATGTGCCCACAAGCAAGGCACATGCCCTTGACCGGAATTGAACCCAGGACCCTTCAGTCCGCAGGCCGACGCTCTAGCCACCGAGCCGAAACGGTTTCGGCTGGAAGTCATTTTTAAATCCTGCTTCAGGTCACCCCTCACTCCATTCCCTCCTCCAAATACCACAGCTCTGCCAGGCGGCAGTGTCCTACCTTGTCCGATGGCTAGCTGGGCAGCTTTTTCCTTGCTCTCCCGGTCTGTAAGCCCAACAAGGCCAGAATGCACGTCTGATGGACTTTTGTCGATCAATACAGGATCCTAAGACCAAGAATTCAGCCACTCCCTGCCTGTGTGTGCGGTATTGTGCCAAGTTCTTACCACACGGTCTCACTTACTCCTTCCACATCATCCCCATTCTGCAGGTGAGCAAACTAAGGCTCAAAGAGAAAATAACCTGCCCCACTTCAAGCTCTTAAGTAACAGGATGCAAACCCAGGTCAGGGTGGCCGTACAGCCCATACTCCCCTATTGATTCCATCCCTCTTGCTCATTCACGTAGTCAGTCGATACCTATTAATAACCCGTTATGTGTGTTAGAAACCGTTCGCACTCCCTGCCCCTCCCCCCGCAGCCCAGAGACGGAGGCAGACACGGGAGGCAATGCGGGCGGAGAAAACCGTTTATTTCTTTCTGCGCGTTTCGCTCTCACGGCCCCCAGAGGGGAGGCTTCCTTTCCTCGCACAGACGCTGTCCACCAGTCACGCCGCCTTCAACCTGTGGCTCTGGCAACATATATAAATACATATCGTACAGCTATACACTCCTACACACGCTTAAAGCACCGCAGAGACGGACTGGGTAGGCTTTCGCACGACTGTCTCTCACAGGCCGCCTACGAAGGTCACTGGTTTGCTTGCAGACTGTCCGTGGCTTTGCAGACTGTCCGTGGCTTTGCACAGACTGTCCGTGGCTTGGCCCGGCCCTCGATCCCAGTCCCCGGAGGCAGATACGGTGACGGCGGGACGGCGTGTCCAGCGTGAGGCCGCACACTTCGGAGATGAGGCGGGTGGGATGGAGGAAGGTGCCGGTTAAGCAGGAGCGGGTCTCGGGGGTCTCCCCTTCCACCCTGCTGTGTGGGCCCAGCTGAGCTGGCCCGGGGTGTGGCTCCGCGTAGCGCCCCTCCGCCTGCTGTGTGCTTCTGGGTCTGCGGGAGCCACAGTGTCGGGACACATGCCACCACGGGAAGCAGGTCCTGGCTGCCCTGAGCTGCCTGCGGGGAGCGGCTGGGGGAGGGGTGCGGCTGCGGGTCCCAGGCGACTCCCCGGTCGGCTACAAGCTACGCGGTTTGCTGAGTGGGAAGCAGCTTTGCTTCGTGCCGGGCGGGGGCCTGGCTGGTGTCATTCAGTGCCCCCGCCTCCCGCGCTGCCCCGCCGGCCACGTCTGACTCCGTCCTGTCCCCCGCAGGAGAGGGGGAGCAGGGCCAGGGCTCCTCAGCACAGGGGCAGCTGCACGCAGGGGGGGCAGGCCCATCCCTCCTGCTGCTTGAGGGACCTCTGGTGGCCTCGCTTCTTTCCTGGCTCCTGGAAGGCAAGGGTCACAAGGCTGGAGCGCGCGGCAGAGCCCTTAGCGATTTCACCTGCGGACGAAACCACGGCCGCGTGAGCACCGCTGTCCGGCCCCGGGGACGCGGAGGCTGCAGCGGGAGCGGAGTGGTGGCGGAAGCCGGCACAGCCAGGCCTGTGACGAGGAGGAGCTGAGGGGGGCCACCGGGTTTGTGCAAAGGTGCCCGTCTCCTCGCGCGGCGGTACCCCGGCTCAAAGCCACCGAGCGCGCAATGGCTGAATTCGACCACCCCCTCGGGCCGGCTCATCTCCGATCCACTCTGCAGCCCACGATGGCTCTGCGCTGCCCCAGGAAGAGAGGATGCTCAGTCTGACACGGGTGCACACAGACCCAGCGCGCCGTGGGAAGGAGAGCCCCCCTTACGTCCCATCTACTTAACCAGGAGCAAAAGGGGCCCTGTCAGCAGGGGCCTCGAGATCATTTAGGCCTAGTGCCACCTCTTGCAGCTGAGGCGCAGCCAAAGCCACACAGCTGGTTAGTGACAAGCCTGGGGTTAGAACCCCGGCCCCAGGCCCCAGGCCGCGACCCAGCGGAGGCCTGAGACACTTCCAAGCCGGGGAGCGGACGGGAGGTGCAGCCGTGGGTTACCTTTGCTGGGGCAGGAATAAGGCTTTACAGAGGCAATCTTGGAAGTGTTCTTCTAGAAAGGCTCAGGAAAGAAAGGAATCATCGGGAGAAAAACAAGAGGGAATTAGAAAAAAAAAGAAGAAGAAGAAGAAAGGAAAAGGAAAGAAAGGAGGGAGAAGTGCAGAGTTTAACCATTTTCTCGCTGGGGAAACCCATTCTCCCCGGTTATCATTCAGGAGCAGACTCAGCTGCTTGTGGCAAAGTAGTAAAAGTCCAGGGGGAGAGATTTGTTTTCTGATTGTTAAGCCATTTCTATCATCTCCAGTTTGTCTGCAAAGTACTTGCTAGGAAGTGTGTTAGTGCTCTCAGCAACTGTAGAGAACATCACACTTTTCCCTGTATGGTTCAACCTTTATCTATCACATTCTCTTAGGTCAGTGAGACCCAATGTGTGTTTTTGTGTGTGTGTGATGTTGCTTAAAAGAAGATACAGCAAAATCAAATTGCTGTCTTCGGCCCAATGGTGTGCAGTGAATCCAATGTATGGGTGGCACCTGGCTTTTATAATTTCCTCAAGTCGCACAGAGACCCCAGCACACACACCGGCCTCAGAGCCCTTTGCTGGTGCCGAGGCAGAGGCCGACTCCACGTGGCTCCTGACTCCACAATCAAAGGCACTGCGTTTCTCTAAAAGGAGGGGGAAGTGGAGTAGAGAGAAAAGATGGGGCCCCTGGTGGAGGGTGGGAGTGGGGGAGGGAGGGAAGGGGACTACAGGATGCCTGCCAACCACCTGCTGACGACCTGCACTCTCCGCAGACCGGAAGCCCGGTGGCCGGAGCAGGCCGGGGGTCACCTGCAGACTCTGGCGACAGAGGCGGGTGGGTGTGGGGCGGGCTCGCTGGCTGTGACCGGCGCGGTGGGTTTCTTACCTCCAGATTAGTCCTTGCCTTCTTCAGAACATCGTGCGTCCTGGTCACTGAAAAACAGAAGCGCCCGGCCAGGCGGAGGTTACCAGCCAGACAAAACCACAGCCCAGTGAGGACTGTTGTCAGCAGGTGCCTGAGTCCACGCTGGCCCTGGGGGCATTCAGCCCGGCATTCCTTCTGGCTCATGGCACAGGCGGCTGGGCATCACATGAGTCTCCACCCCCCCC
>PVJN01053455.1:0-13797 GCA_004026805.1 Lasiurus borealis | reverse complement strand
TTCTCAGTGCTCATTGCTTTACACATGCGGTGGTTATTTTAATCTTAAAGCAAATTTACCAGGTCACTGTCAGTATCTCTACTTTTCAGATGAGGAAACTGAGGCACAGAGCAGATAGAGTAAGCCAAGATCATCTCATTAATAAGTGGTCCCTTGGCGGGTTTGTCCCCAGATCTTTATGACTCCAAATTTTGTGCTTTGAAATAGTCCCCTCCACTGTTCCTCCCTCCTTAACCTCTCTTTGGCTGGTCAGGATTTATCCCCTTTCTCTATAACTAGAAGGATAATGGACTGATATGACTTTAGATAAAGGGAATGCACATTTTTATATAAAAAAAGCAAGAAGTAAGGTCTTTATTAATGCCAACCAAATAACGTTGAGAGAGTAAATTGGGAGTGACCTGAAGAGGCACTCTGCCCATTAGCTAACTTCTGCCAGAAAAAGACAGCTGGGCTCTTGACATTGATGGTCTTTTTCAGTTAGTTAATAATAAATAACTCTGTACAGCAAGTCCCTTGTTCCTTTAGCCAGGCTACACTCCACAGCTGACTCATCCTGCCTGTTCCACTGGGGATCTGCTACTCTGTCATGTAAGAAAACATCATGGCAGGTTTCCTCCTGCCAGGATGGGGCATTGCCCACTCCAAACATTTTCTAAGCTAAACTCATTTCCACTAGGCTCTTTGGAGGCGATCTCCGGGGTCGTAATTAAGTCCTTGAAGCAGTGCTTGAGTAGCAACCAGGCTGCCACTGCAGCACACCAGCCACTTGGTCAGAAGGTTTCCCTGAGCATCCAGCTGGGGGAGGGTGTGTCAGTAACCTTGATCTTTCAAGAGAGAATATCAGTTCTACCTTTCCCTCATTTACATGCCAGCCCTTGCCAGAGGTATGATCTGAGACATCCAGCCTATCAGATATGAGCCTCTGACCTTGAAGAAGCATTAGGGAAGAGAGGCTGAAGCATTAGGGAAGAGAGGTTCCCCACTCTACCTTGCGTATATTCTGAATTCTGTGGTTGTTTCAAGATGGAGCACCAGAAAGCAGCATCCTGAGACCTCTTCTCATGGGATTAGCCTTATATTTCCCAAATTGTTCTGGATACACCCATACAAAAATCACAGTCTTTTTTACAGAATTAATGTGGGACAATCAATGTGGGACAATGCCCAGCCTGTTGACAAATGACATACACAAATTTCCACATGAGCAGCTGCCTTTAAAACTTATGCTGAGAGGAAAAAAGAAACAAAACCTTGCTTTTTATTGAAGCTGTGCTCTGCTTCCTCTTTTACGACCATGTAACTATTATCTTTACCGATGAGCACGGAGGCCATGGCTCAGTCTCAGAGATGGCATTAGTCCATAGTACCCTGTAACCCCAAATTTTCTGGTCCTAGTGCTCTAGTTTGACTTCATTATCAATACTCTAGGTCGGTTTTGGAAAGAGGCAAGGAACAGGTTTTTATAATTACAAACATGTCTGCTGAGTGTCGCCTGTGTGCTAGGCATTGTGTAGCAGAGGGAAGCAGGTACTGAAGTCAGTGCAGAGTTGAATTAGACATAGGGTCATAGAGAAACATAATCTAGTGAGCTCATAAAATAACAACAGCCACAGCTGACTGCATCATGTTCCTTGTCAAGAGTCCAACCAAAGGTTTTGGGGAACAGAAAGGAAGAGGCATAGAATCACCTCTGAGAGGAATGATGCTTTCTCGGGGGAGCATGGTATTTTCATTAGAGAATGAAAAGGATTTGCAGATGAGAAGAAAAGAAAGTCTCGGCAGGCAGAACGGGTACAATGTCATAGAACAGAAGTTGGTAAAATGTGAGCCATGGGCCACATCTGGCCACTAAATGTTTGGAGTTAAAAGTAATTTTTATACTATTAAATGATTAAAAATATTAAAAGAAGAAGTATATTTCAGAACATGTGAAAATTATATAAAATGCACATTTCTGCTTCCATAAATAAAGTTTTATTGGAAGACACTCACACCCATTTTATTTTTAATGCGTTGACTACAAGTACTTTCACACTACAACAGCAGAGTTGAGTAGAGTTGACAGTGTGTATGGCATGCAAAACCTAACATATTTACTCTCCGTTCTTGTAGAAAATGTTTATCTGACATAAAAGTGGTGTGTTGTTTGCCCAGAATTACAGATCGGCTGATGAAATTGGTGCATGAGGCAGAGAATATGCCAGAATGGTAAACCAGGGTCACATTTAAGATCCTGGGGCATGACATGATCATATCAGTTTGGGAAGAAACTGTGCAGGCTGAGAAAGGGCAGGGTTGTCAGAGGAGGCCAAGTATAACAGGTAAGGGTGGAAAAGTATTCTGAGCCAGTTTAATTTCCAAAGAACCATGTGGTGATTTCATGGCATCTCATGAATTGAACTTTGGACTGTGAGTACTAGAAGTGGATTTTTTTTTCCCTTACCAGCAAAAGGTGTTTTCTTTCATCTTTCTGAGCTATTTGAAAATACTTTGCATTTTTACAGCTTCCAGATTCCTACACATCTGGTTTGATAAGGAAAAGTGCTGAGATATGTCAAGCAAACAGAGAGGCTGATGAATTTGAGTTTAAAATAGAAAAAGTGGCCTGGCTGGCTTGGCTCAGTGGTTGAGCATTGACCTATGAACCAGGTCACGGTTCAATTCCCAGTCAGGGCACATGACCCAGGTTGTGGCTTGATCCCCAGTATGGGGTGTGCAGGAGGCAGCCCATCCATGATTCTCTCATCATGGATGTTTCTCTCTCTTTTCCTCTCTGAAATAAATAAGAAAACAAACAAAAAAATAGGAAAAGTGACATTTTTCACACTGATTGTATTTATTTCCACTGCTGAAATATAAGCTTCTCTACAGTGTTAGACCTAGGGAATCTAGAAATCACTTTTTAAAAATCAAATTCTAGATTCATAGGGCTAAAAATGGTTGTGGGTGTTACAATCTATTGGCCTCATGTTTTATCTTTTGTACAACAAATATCAAGCATCAGTATTTGTGTGTGTGTGTGTGTGTGTGTGATTATATACATGCATATACATTACTGGATTCCGTGAAATAAGCTACTAATTTTTTTAAGTTATTTTCTGTTCAATAGCTGGAAGGACACTTATAAAATGTTAAAATAATAGTACAAGGTAGAACATGATTGTGCAGGATCGAAATTCAGAGGAGAGATCAATTGGGGAAGCCAGAAATTGATTCTAGGAAGATGAATTTGTTTAGAAGGAAAAGCTAGAAGACGGTATTTTGCCTGCCTTGCCCTATTGTGAAGGGCATGACAGATGAAAAATAAAAGGTATTTTTATGGAATAGATACAGGGGAGCCATGGAGGTTTGGGAGTATTTCATAGCCAGTAATTTAGTGTTCTATGTACTAAGCACTATGCTGCACCACAAGGGAATTAAGAGGAATAAGACATGGTCCCTGTCCTCAGGAAGCTTACGGTCTCCTAGGGGGACCAAACAATGAGCTAATTACAATATATGTTGAGCTCTGTAATGCAGGCTGCGTTAACATTTTGGGTTGGCACAGTGGACTTAGAGTTTTGGGGATGTTGGTGGGATAGCATCTGTTGGCTGGAACATCAGGGGATAGACTTCACCTGAAGTTTTCAAGACAGGTCTGGGGTTGCTTCCAAAGGGAGGGAAGAGGGGGCAGGTGAGGATAGGGCTTGAGAGCGGAATCAGGATGGGAGGAGGGGTAACAGAGACAGAGACTGACTTATCTTTGTCTTCTCACACATCAAGAGTCTCGGTCAACAAGCTCTACCTTAAGATTCTGTTGTGATTGCTACTCTTCTTAGCCTTCCTTGTTTATGTTTTACAAGATATGTAAAGTACCATATCACTATCTTCTTTGATTAATTATTTAAAGATAAGGAAAAATGTGGGGGCTAATGTAGTCTTACATTTTCCCCTTGCTTAATGACTAATTAATTCTTACTGTGAGGAAAATAAAATACCAACCTAATAAAAGCAGAAAATTCTTAGGTTTTACTAGTATGTTTCTTGACCCTGTAGCTTAATATTAGTTTACCTGTCAACAACTGAACTGCCTATCTATCAATGAAAATAAATTAACAGTAATTTATTAGGAACTCAAAGAAAGCAATCTTCATGAAATAATATTAATTGTCTAATGACCTCACTGTGCTCACTGCTAGTGTGTATTTGTGACTGAGGATAATGTGCAGAGTGAACACTGGTCCAACAATGGGAGGTCGGGATCCTGATCCCAGCTCCTCTGTTCACTAGGAATGTGACCGGGGACAAGGGACTTCATTTCTCTGAATGTCATTTTCCTTTGACCTCAGGATCTCTAAAGCATCTTCCACGTGTGAAATACCATTTTGTTTTTATCTTTCTGTAAGCTCAGAACACTTATCTGACAGTATCGTTGGCTTAGAAGTTATTTTCCTTATTTTACAAATGAAACAACCTATCCTTCTGATAGTTAAAGGACCCAATAGGACATTAGCAGACACCTACAAGTAGCTCTTCTTTTGACAGCTAATAGTTGGCATGGCTTTTAAGGAATTGTTTTCTTGAAATAACGAAGAGTCCCTGAGGTGGTCTTGATTTATGTCCACAACTCTTTAGTGTGAGGGCTGCAGTGTGACATGCTTGGGTTTGCATTATCTTGGGCAATTTTGCTTTACCTCCAAGCTTCAGTTTTCTGGTCTGTAAACTGATGAGATAATACCTAGATCATAGGATTGTTGCAGTGTTTAAACTAAATAATAAAATGTATTTGAATGTCTAACAAAGAGCTTGGTGGAAATGAAGTGCTCAACAAATGGGCCTTGCTGCCCTTATGGTCATGACCACTTTATTCCATTTCATCTGTTTTGTGTCTCTAGTCCCAGTGGACTGGTAGAAAATATGATTATTGTAGTGATATACTAGTATTAGTCTTCAGCATTACCTTTCCCATGGATAATAAGAAACATCCTTGGCATGCTTCCTGGGAGAGAATTCTTCCTTTGGTTATATTCCATAGAGTTCCTGTAAGTTAATGTTGAATTTGAGTTGGAAAGGATCTCTGAGGTTACCTAGTCCAACCCCATGCATATGATAGTTCAGTACATTTGGTTTCTAGTCAACACATGTTAATTGAACATCCGTGCTCTGTTCCTTGTTTATGAGATTCAACTGATCGAAACTAGATCTCAATGGTAGGTCAAAATGTTATTTATTCAAGAAGGAACAATTTTGAACATGACCATTTTATTTGACTTGGTGTTCCACTATCTACTCTTCTTTTCTTTCTAGATAATTCTTTTTTTTTTTTTGAGATATACCCACTGTTTTCAAATTTAATTCATGTGCTTCAGGGGAAGATGACCTCATCTTGATCTTCACCATAAGCATGATTAGTCTAAAAGTAATCCTAGCCTACTTGACAGAGATTGGCTCACTGTGGACATCCAGGCTTCAAGCTACATAAACTAAACAATCTACATGTTGTTCAAACCAATTTCAGTCGGGTTTTCTGCTATTTGAACTTAAAAATGTTCTGATACAATCACTTAGAATGAATCAGTTGAATTTACAAATGGTACCGAGTATTCAACTTAACATTTTACTCCTCTCATAGGTTGACTTAATATTGGATGGTGTTATCACCCTCAGAACCAAGGAGTGAGGAGGACAAATAGCATTACTAGGCCTAGTAGGAGTTCAAATAGTCTGTCAGGAGAGAGCTGTGTCACCCAAGAACACAAACATGCCCCCAAATTGTTCTTTTCCTTTCCATTGATCTTCTGCTGGGGTCTCCCATTGGCTGACTTCAACCAGAAGTCAGAAGATAAGGGAGCTAGAGAGATGCATTTCCTGGGACTGTTCCTGAGTCCTAGAGCAGGGTAGGGAAGATTGGGGAATGAATATAGAAGGCTAACAGAATAACCAGGATAAAGGATAAGGCAAAACTAAAGAAACAGGCAAGGCTAGCAGTGTGAGTGATGCACTTGGTGCTGAGGAGGCACTGGCAAGGTCTTGGTCACCATGTATAAACTAGAAATGTTTGTCGAGGTCAAGCCCAGAAGAAAGGTGATCTGAGTGTGGAATAACAAAGCTCTAAGAGAACTTTTACAATAAAAAAAAAAAAGAAAAACCTGGCCCACCTCTACTCTAGACTGAAAGATAAAAAGCTCTTAAAATACATTGCTGGATACTACATGCAGTTTAGAGCAGAGAGTAGTTTGTTGAAGCCAGTGGAATTGAAGATGAACGTAGGAGAATGCAAGACAAGACACATTTGTTGTTAATTATCATTTGCCTCCTACATGCATTTCAAAATGCTAGAATTAATTGCCAGCTATGTCAACAAAAATTGGAAATTATAACGTACACCGAAAAGAGAAGAGAAACATATCCACCTACATGTAGTTTATTTTTGTGATCTTATAGTCAGAGATTACATGTATTTCAAGAGTAAGAAAAATTAAATCAGCACGAAAAAAATCCCCATACTTAGTTTAAAAGGTGATCTGTAGGGTAGATCATCTGCTGTTGATAAGAGATCCAGCAGTATGAAAAAAAACTGAAGGAATAAGTCTCCATCTTAACTGAAAATATTGAGTTAGAATAATGAAGTGATTTAACTTGATCTTGAGCTGACATTCCAAATTCATCTTATCACACCAAGTCTTTGAAGTTCCATAGAGGCGTAATTCTAATACTGGAGCTACCAGGAGCTTTCTAAATAGGTCAGCATTTCATGTAATCTTCAGGCTATCACTAGATTTTTAGGATATTTGTTGGTTAAGAACAGGTGTTCTTTTGAACTTTCTTAAAAAGCACACAATAATTTTACCCGATGGTGTGATTTGATAAGCCTAGAATTACCAGTGACTTGTATAGAAAAATAGCCTAATAAAATGCACCCCTAATAATATATTTAGTCAACACTATTCCATCCCTTAAACCATACCATTCATAATTTACAGGTTGATGGTGGCTTCTCTCCAATTGGGAGTCCCACTTCG
Organism: Lasiurus borealis; assembly: GCA_004026805.1. Classification (NCBI taxonomy): domain Eukaryota; kingdom Metazoa; phylum Chordata; class Mammalia; order Chiroptera; family Vespertilionidae; genus Lasiurus; species Lasiurus borealis. The sequence goes on along the minus strand of PVJN01053455.1, from coordinate 6,793 downwards.
TTTGGGTTATAAACATAAGTCCCCTCACATGTCTCATTTAAATTTGCATGTGTTAAAAAATGATCCAAAAAGACAATTGTTACAAACAAACTTTATTTAACACTTTTGAGAACAGCAAAATGAGGCAGAAGGCAGGAAACCCATAGTTGAATTATTTTCCTAAAAATCCAAGTCAAGTTATACACATATATAGGTGTAATTATGATATTATATCATCACTCTTCAACCACCATTGTACAAAGTTAATGACCATTTAAAAACATACATTATTAGCAAATATAAGAGTGTACTTCTCTCCCTATTATCAACATGTTAGCCACTTTTCTGGGTTCTTCTCCACTGTAGCAAAGAGAAAATTTATTAGATTGAACCAGTATAGATTATGGCTCATTTGCCTTTTTGGAACCAGATGGTTAGTCATTTAAAAACACAATGTGACCAGTAGTTCTGTATTCTTTAAGCCCATCCTCTGCTCCCTGTCATCCCCCATTTCATACTCTGGCAATGTCTTCTTCAAAGCAATTCTTTGGGAATTTCTCTCTCTCTCTCTTTCTCTCTCTCTCTCTCTCTCTCTCTCTCTCTCTCTCTCTCTCTCTCTCTCTTACATAAAACTTTATTTAAACTCCCATCTCCTAAGACCTTGATATGAAAAGTGGGGTTCCTGAACCAGCAGCATTTATAACACCTGGGATCTGGCTTGAAAATGCAGACTCATAGGCCCCGCCCTAGAGTGTGCCTTTTCAACCATATCCCTGGGGGTTCTTACCACATTAAAGCTTGAGAAGCACTGGACTAGGAAGGTGAGCAGAACCTCTGAGTAGATGGTGTTCGGGGATAGGATATTTTGGCATAAGGGAGGAGAGATATGAAAGACAATGTCTGGGCTTCAGCCACACCCACATTCAAATCCTGGCTCTTGTATCTGGAGCTCTGAGAATGTAGACAAATGATTTGTGGTCTCTGAACATTGGCTCTAACATTTGTATGTTATAACTTCTGTTGCCAAACTAGGTTTTGGTGAGAATTAAAAAAGATATATTCTCATAGACAGGACATAGCCAATATTACTCTCCTCACCCATTCCCTACTATAGGCCTTTTCTCCATTCTTGATGCTTCTGTCATTTGAGCATCCCAAGTGATTCAAAACAATGATTATGCATTTTATGTTCAGACATGGTTTGGAAAAAACTAAATACATGTGTCTAGAAAACTAATATCACAAATAACACAACTTATAAAACATGACTAGCTGAAAGACTATAAGCAAATACATGAGAGGATGTTAACAGAATTGGCATGAAGTTATTGATGAAATAAGAACACACTCCAACATTTTACCTTCCTGTGATTTGACTGACAAAGAGTGTAAGGCTTGAGGCCAAGTTGACAAAGATGTGTGTCTTCACTATCTCCTCACATGCCACCCCATCATCATCTTGGCATTTCAGTGCCCAGTCAGCTCTGTATCACAACTATACAGAAGCTGTCTGTGTTGTGGATCCTGGCAGCCTTGTATAATTATTTTGCTCCCTCAATTATTTTTATCCAATAAAAGTAACTTGTTCTCTCTGATGTTGAAGTCTTTTGCCCCTTAGGCCTCAGAGCAGTGGTTTCCAAAGTGTGATCTCTGAAGCCAGCAGCAGCATCTCTTGAGAACTTGTTAGAAGTACAAATTCCTGTGTCCCACCCTAGAACTAATGATTCAGAACCCCCGGGGTAGGGGTCCAGAAGTCTGTGTCTTTATAAGCTATCAGTGTGATCCTGAGGTGCTCAAGTTTGGCAATTGACTGCATTCGAAGGAACTGCGGAATGTTAGATGTGGAAGGGACTGCACGCCTCTAAATACAGCAGTAATCTTCCTCTGTAATGATCACCTAGCCATCATCACCCTGGCTGCACGTTAGAATCACCTGGCAGCTTTCAACAACAATGACTGTTTGGGTCTCTCCTGAAGATTCCGATTTAATTGGCCTGGAGTGTAGCCAGGGCACTGGGATTTGTTCCAATCTCCCAAGTGGATGTAATGTACACCCTGGGCTGGGACCCACTGTTGAAGATCAGCATGCCAGCTTATTCAAGAAACCTTGGGCCCTAACAATCCCAGGGGCCTGGGCATCTGTAGGTTGTAGAAGGGCCTTGTACCGATATACGGGGGAGAATGAAGATCACACTTCCAAGTTTAGTGGCCCACTTGATAGGTGAGGAAACGTGGAAAACTTCTCCCAATAGTCATGCTCGGTCATCAGTGTTTGCTAATGTTCCCATTGCATTGGGCACTTAGGTTTTAACTGGGGGCATCTCAATTAAGGCTGGAGAAGACCATCTGGGGTGAGAATCCTGGACCCTTTGGCCATTGGAGATGCCTGGGGACCTGAGATCAACCCATGGGAGGTTGAGGAGGATGATAGTGCCTTTTCCTCCTTTGCACCATCCCTGCCCCAAACAAATTGCTCCAGAGAAGCCCTTCTGAAGTGTTGTCCAGGCAGTGAAGGGTGGGGGTCCCCAAACACATAGAAGAATTATTATTGAACCATATATATATTTTTAAATCCTCACCCAAAGATATCTTTCCTATTGATTTTTTAGAGAGAATGAAAGGGACGAGGAGAGACACAGAGAGAAAAACATCCATGTGGAGAGACATATCGATTGGTTGTCTTCCACCCAGGCCCAGGGACCAAGCCTGCAACCGGTACATGCCCTTGACCTGAATTGAACCTGAGACCCTTTAGTCTGCAGGCTATGTTCTAACCACTGAGAAAGCCGGCTAGGGTTGAACTGTATTTTTAAGAGACTTGATTAATTCTCTCTTACCCCACAGGATTTACAAAAGTAAGGGCAGGATTTCTGCAGCAGGGCCTGATATGGCTGTAAAATGCCACAGCCATCATTCTTAGGGCCATAGAGGTGCATCTGCCTAGATAAATGTCATTGCAGACCTGGGGCATCACCAGGATTATCACTTTATTGAATTTTCCATCTGTACCTCTGATTTGAATGCTGTAAAAATAAACTAAAGATTTTATACAAAAATTAGTTCTGAAGTGACCGGATAGATTTTTCCAGTTCACATTAAGGCTCTGTGCTCTCTGGTGAGGGAAAGGAAAGATAATATCTTGAGCCGGGAGCTGGGAGAGACTCCAAGAAATCTCCAGTCTTTCCGCCCTGGACAAGGTGAAAATTGAAGAATTTTAAATACATTTCCTTGCCCTGGCCTCATCTTTGTCATTGCCTGCATTTCCAAAGCAATGTGCAGTTCCTGTTGCTGGCACCTGCCAAAGGTTACTGTTCCCATCAATATATCCTTAAGAGTGCCCAGCCAGGGTGGCTCAGTGGTTGAGCATTGACCTTGGAACCAGGATATCTCAGGTCACATGCCCTGGTTATGGGCTCTATCCCCATTTGGGGGGGTGGGGCAATGCAGGAAGCAGCTGATCAATTATTTTCTCCCATTATTGATGTTTCTCTATCTCTCCCTCTCTGAAATCAATTAAAATATATATGTGTATATATATAAAAGATGTTCTTAAGACAAAGCCATCCCAGCCTCAACACTTACTGGCTCTGTGACCTTGAACGTGTCAGCCTCTCTGGGCTTCTGCTCCCATATCTCTATAACAGAGAGAACACTAGAGCCTTCATCCTAGGGCTCCCGAGAGGATTAAGTGATTACTGTGGGTTTTAAAGCACTCAGGGTCTGGCATGCAATAAGCAATATGTGAATGTTTATGTTTTATTACCATTATATATTTAAAGTAATTAACTAAATGTTACTAATATGTAATTCCTTAATGAAGAATGGGGTTTCCAGAAAGCGAGACTTTCCGTGCTAACACTGGGGTAGCGCCAAGCAGCCGGGCATGAGTTTTTCGCTGCCTCCAGCGTGTAGCCCTCGTGTCTTGGTGTGGCAGTGTGATGTGACAGCCTGCTCTATTTATTCCTTGATACTGAGATAGCCAAGTCCCTGATAGCAAGTTTATCAGAACAGAATTGCAAGGAGAATTGAATAAGTGAAGACTGGCCTCAGAAAGTACATGGTGGGATGACTGCAATGACCTATTTAATTGTTTAGCTGCTGGATAGGCCCCTGGCCCGCTCTGATTTCCGTTTTCTTATTTGGTTAAATGGCTGTAATGTTTATTGTGCAGGGCTGATGAAAAGACTGGTCCAGACAGCACAGGGAGAAGTGATATCTGTGACCCTCTGTTTCGTGCCCTGTGCACAGAGTAGGTGGAAGTCTTACCTTACAGGCCCATTTGCTCAGTGTTTGACCCTTGGCAAGTTTCATTCATAACTATTAGTACACATATTTGAGACATGTTAAAGAGATAATAATTATATTACTTATATCAATCCTCTTAAGTCATAAAACATTACCTTTTTTTATTTATGACTAGGAATAGGATTATCTCATCCTAAAGCATTAAAATGCTTAAGAAACCAAAGCACATACTTCAGTTAAAACCTCAAGAAGATGACAAATAATCCATAATTTAAATTTTGTCTCTACTTATACTTTTAAAAAAATGCACTTCTTAATTTGGAAATAAAAGAACACAAAACATATTTAATGTTATTTAACGACAAAAGAACTTGGGGCTAGCTTTGCCATTTTCTCTTCTACCATATCATTGCCTAGTTCTTGGGAAATAGCTTCATTGGTGCTCTGTTACCAGGACACACTCTCTGGGAGGGTGGTTGGTATGAGCTATTGTAGAACAGCTGCAGGCTTCACCTGGTCACTCTGGTAATGGCGTGGCAGGACATAGTCCAGGCTTGGAGCCGCAATGCTCAGCTCCTTCACGCACAGTCCTAGAGCAGCAGTCCATGGGAGTTTGCTAGAAATGTTGAATTTCAGTTCAATTCCAGAACTCCTGAACCACAATTTGCATTTTTATAAGATCCTTGGATGAATTGGGGCATCTGCGGAGCATGGCTGTGTATGGTAGAGGACATGAATAAAAAATAGTAGGCCTACGCTGAGACCGGTTTGGTTCAGTAGATAGAACGTCGGCCTGCAGACTGGAAGGTCCCAGATTTGATTCCGGTTGGGGGCATGTACCTTGCTTGCGGGCACATCTCCAGTGTGGGGCGTGCAGGAGGCGGCAGATCAAAGTCTCTCTCTCATCGATGTTTCTGACTTTCTATCCCTCTCCCTTCCTCTCTGTGAAAAATCAATATATATATGTAGTAGGCCTATCGTGACTATATTTAACAACACTCGAGTTTTTGTTTGAAAATTGTTAAGAGTAGACCTTAAAAGTTCTCATTACAAGGAAAAATATTGTAACTGTGCAGTAATGAATGTTACTAGACATATTGTAGTCATCATTCAACAATGAACACAAATATTAAATCATTGTATTGTACATCTTAAACTAATATGTCAATTCTATATAATAAAAGCCTAATATGCTAACTGTCCAATTGTCCAGTCAGCCGTTCAACCAATCAAAGTGTAATTTGCTAATGATACGCTAAGACCTTTCAATCACTCGCCGTGATGTACACTGACCACCAGAAGGCAGACTCTCTGACCAATAGGTTAGTTTGCTGCTGGGATCTGACCAATCAGGACTGAGTGAGACAGGCTGGACATGCCCTGGAGCCCTCACTCAGTCCCTCCCTGGCTGGCGAACCTCTTGTGTTCCTTGCCAGCCCCAATCATGCACCAGTGGAGTTCCTTGGCCTGACCTGCACCCTCTCACAATCTGGGACCTCTTAGGGGATGTCAGAGAACTGGTTTTGGCCTGATCCCACAGGCCAGGCCAAGGGACTCCACTGGTGCATGAATTCATGCACAGGGCCTCTAGTATCTCAATAAAAATATTTAAAAACAAACAAAAAGCCAAGTGTACTCCCCATTTTACCTGTTCACTACAGAACCTGTAACTTCAGTGTTTTCCATTCATTTCAGCCTATTTCATTTTGTGCTTGGTCCCTCAGATGTTGAATTTATAATCATTGGCCTAGAGGATTTAGCTATCCCTTACTAACCATCTATGGTAACTTTTCAGATCCTAAAATTGGGCTAAAAAGGTATAAATATAGGGTAATTCCCTAGCCTCAGGTTTATTCCATTTAATACAACTTTGAATCATGTCTACTTATGTTTGTCCTAAATTTGCCTTCCTGAGAGCTTGTAATAAAAATATTATTTAGTAGAAGTCTCTCACAGTATGGGGCTCTCACCATCTGGGACCTCTCACTTCTTACCACCTGCTTGCAGCAGAGACAGGAGAGGATCATGCCACTGCCACTGCACTCACCAGGGGGCAGGCAGCTCCTGTGTTGCATATTATGCTTTCATTATATAGGATTCTTTTTTTTTCTAGTTGTCAAATAATTTATTTAACTATTACAGATTGTTTTAAGTTATATAAAACTTCATTTTTTTCATATATTCTTTTTTAAAATAAATCTTTATTATTCACATTATTACATTTGTTTCTCTTTTTTCCCCTTCATAACTCCCCTCCACCCAACTCTCATTCTTCCCTCTGCCCTTACCTCCTTCCCATTGACCTCATCCATAGGTGTATAATTTTTGTCCAGTCTCTCCCTGTACACCCCTAACCCCTTACCCCCTGAGATTATCAGTCCACTCCCTTTCTGTGCTCCTGATTCTATTATATTCACCAGTTTATTCTGTTGATCAAATTTTTAATTCACTTAATTTTTAGATTCACTTGTTGATAGATATGTATTTGTTGTTCATAATTTTTTGTCTTTTACCTTTTTCTTCTTCCTCTTCTAAAAGAGCACCTTTCAGCATTTCATATAATACTGGT
>PVJN01053454.1:0-13678 GCA_004026805.1 Lasiurus borealis | reverse complement strand
GGGACAGATAACCAGGCATTTGAAGAGCCAGCTCTCTGTGGCTTTCGATGCAGCCAGGATGCAGGAGGGGAGCCGCACATGTCAAACGTGGGGGGGCAAAGGAAGATAGCGACCCTCTGAGCAGCGACCCTCCCTGTCTAGGTCTCATGCCGGCCCCACAGGCTGCAGGTTCAGAGCGACTCTCTCTGTGGCTCCCGCCCCTCCCGTGCTCAGCCAGCCTCTGAGCGGAGGACGAGGGAGGACTGATGGACTCTAAGATGAATTGCTTAGGCTGCAGGCATCACCAGGGTCCTAGGTTAGCCAGTCCCCCGGGGCCCAGCCAGGGTCCACAGCAGCGGGTCTGGCCTGCCTCCCATCCTCAGGGTGAGGGTCTGGGCACCGTCATCTCTTCCCCGCTGTCGGCCAGATCTCTTCTGCTCCTCAGTGAGAGCCCCCTCCTCCCGGAACTTTCCCTGACTGCAGGCCGGCTCAGGCTCCTGTCCGGGGTCTGGTTACCCACTGAGCTTTGCAACGATCACAGCTGTGATTGGCAGCCTCCTGGACGTATAGCTGCCTTGCTGGCTGGACTGAGCTCGGGGAGGGCGGGGGCAGTGTCTGTGCCGCTCACTGTGTGCTCAGCGTCCACCCCAATGCTGGGGTCTTATTTTTTATTTTTATTTTTTAACTAGAGGATAGTGCGTGCACAGAATTTATGCACTGAGGGGGTGACCCTCAGCCCAGCCTGCGCACTCTCCAATCTGGGACCTCTTGGGGGATGTCCGACTGCCGGCTTAGGCCCAGACTGGCAGTCGGACATCCTTCTCACAATCCGGGACTGCTGGCTCCCAGCTGCACAGGCGTGCGGAGTTGCCGTGTCGCTGTGGTCTGCCTCCCTCCCCACTCCCGTCTCTGCCTCCATGGGGGTGCAGCCCGACCTCGCCATTCCGTGCTCTCGGCCATCGTCATCCACCCCGAAGGGCCATCTTTGAAAGGTCGTGCTGGGCCTGGGAACGCTCATGTCCACGTCCATGGCACCTTCCAGGTGCAGTGGTCCGCACAGAGGCGGGAGAGGAGGCGGGAGAGGAGGTGAATGGCTCCTGAGCCACTGAGCGGACAAACAGGACAGAACCCCCGGGCCGAGCTGTGTCTGCCCGGATCCTGATGTTCTGACTGTCCATCCCCATGCCTGGCACGTAGCAGGTGCTCCACCCGTATCTGTTTAACGACGACGACAAAAACCTGGAGCCGCCGAGAAGGAAGGAAATGTTCCCAGACTTCCCTGCTGTGGCGTGAGGGCCTGCGCCCTGGACTTCCCGCCCCTCCCCTGCCTCCCCTGGCCTTCACCCTCTGTCCTGTCTGCGGAGTCACTGCCCGTGACACTGAAGTGACCACAGACCTACAGATGCTTCGGAAAAAAAAAAAAAAAAACAGGACAAAACCCCAGAGCGCGCAGTGAGGAGTATCAGCTCCCGAGTCAGAGAGAGCCAGGCCGACCCCCGGCTCTGCCCCATCCCCACCGGCCGGATCTCGCACCCCAATGTTCTCATCCCTCTAAAGGGGACCATAGCTGTCCACCCCGGGCAGTCAGCGGTTCTCAACCTGTGGGTCGTGACCCCTTTGGGGGCCGAACGACCCTTTCACAGGGGTCGCCTAAGACCCTTGGAAAATGCAGATATTGACATCACGATGCATCACAGTAGCAACATGTCATGGCTGGGGGTCACCACCCCATGAGGAGCTGTATGCAAGGGTCGCGGCCTCAGGAAGGGGGAGAACCGCTGGCCCCGGGGGCTCCTGCAGGACTGAGAGAGGCGGTAAGAAGCGCCCGGGTGCGGCGGGCGGAACGCGCTCGGTAAATGTTTGCGGAGGAGGAAGGAGCCATCAGGACGGGCCTGGAGGGGCGCGTCTCCCCTGGAATTCCGATGAGCCGCCGGGCCCGCCGAGGCGTGCTGTGCCGTGGTCGCCTGCCCGATGTCCCCCCCTCCTCCCCCACCCCCTCCCTGGCCTGCGCCCGCCGCCCCGGCCCACCTGGCTAATCACGGAGCTATTTTTACACCCGACGCGGAGGAGAGGGAGCAGATTAACAGCCCCGGGAGGCCCGTCGCCGCCATTAATATTAAACAGGGTATTAATTTTACCGGGAGCTGAAACATTAAACGCGGGGCTCCATTAGCGGCCATTATTCTAATCCCCAGAAGCTGTCGAGCCTGTGCCAGGAATAGGCCCCGGCCGATCGCTCGCGCTCCGCGGCCTCCTCCGGCCCCTGCGGGTGCTGGGGAGTCAGGGGGCCCGGCTCCCGCTTCCCCGAGGGGAAGTGATCGGTATAAGCTCCTCTCTGGGGAGCGGGGGAGACATCATCCCAGCCGTGTCTTACTTTGCTGTCAGCCCCTGAGCCCGGGACCTCGGCTGTGGCCTGCCCGCTGAGAGCGGCCTCCCCCGGCCCCGCCGTCCCCCAACCCAGGGGGCCTCCCGCCTGCCGGCTCCCAGCACCGGCTCAGGGTGCGATGGTTCGACATCGGATCTCGGCTGCTAATGAGTCGGGAGCAGAGCTGGCTCAGCGCCTGGGGGAGGGACGAGGCGAAGGACACAGACTCGTTACCGGTGATGGGCGTTGCTTTGGGGGGCGCAGGAACAGAGGGCACCGGCAGCCGCCACTCACGCCTGGCAGAGCTGGGAACACGCGGGGCGGCCCACCGGGAGGCCAGAGCGCGCCTCAGGGTGGGCTGAGGGACCGGTCGGCTCGCAGGCTAAGGCCCCAAAGACGTGGCCTCTGGCCCTCGGCGGTTTGGCTCAGTGGACAGAGCCACAGCCTGGGGACCAAGCGGGTCTTGATTGGATTCTGGTCCAGGGCACGACCTGGTTGCAGGCTCCTATCGGCACGGGTCCTGGTTGCAGGATCCCCCCGGCACGGGCCCTGGATGGGGCCTGGCGCACAGCTGGCAATCCATGGGTGTGTTTCTCTCACATGGATGCTTCTCTCTGTCTCTCCCTCTCTCTTTCTTTCTCTCTGAAAATCAATGGAAAATTCTTTCAGCTGAGGGTTAACAAACACACCAAGAAGGTGACCTCTGGTCTCAGACGATTTGGTCTCAAATCTTCATCTGACAACAGATCAGACGCGTGGCAGCACCGGGCACTGATCCCTGAGAAAACAAGGAAATGATGGAGAGAAAGGATTGTCCCTACTCACTGCCCAGAGCACCAAGGACATGGAGGGAGGGAGACCAGGCTGAGCCAGGTTGGTTGGATGCCTGAGGTGAGGAGGTGGAGTGGAGCGGGGCAGACCGAGCCGCTGAGCGGGGCGGAGCGTCCACAGCCCAGAGAGGAGCCCTATTGGCACACGTCTCCAGTGCTGCTAGCGGCCTACCGATGCTGAAGAAGAAAAGATTAGTAAACTTGAAGACATAGCAATGGAAACTATCAAAAACAAACTACAGAGAACAAAAGAAGATGAAGATAATGAGCAGAGAATCAGCTTCAACAGCCCTAATATAAGTGTAACTGTGGTCCTCAAAATAGGCAGAAAGGGAGAGGGGAGAAGAAAACATATATGAAGAAATGGGTGAAAGTTTTCAAATTTGAGAGCCACTATTAATTCAGAGATCAAAGAATCCCAGTGAACACCACACACCAGAAACATGAATAAAATAACAGAGGCCCATCCTAATCGGTTCTCAGAACCAACAATAAAGGCAAAATCATAAAAGCAGTTAGAGAAAAAAAATTACATTGCATAGAGAGGAGCAAACCTAAGAACAACGGCAGACTTATAGTCGGTAACAGTGTAGCTGGAGGACAGTGGCACAGCATCGGCAAAGTGCTGAAGGTAAAACAACGGCCAATCTAGAATCCTATACCCAGCCAAGAGACCACAAACAAGCATGAATATAAAATGAAGACCCTCAGCTATACAAAAGCATAAGTAGTCCATTAGGAGCAGATCAGCACTACAGGAAATGACAAAAAGAATCCTTCAGGCAGGGGGAAAGCGGCACCAGATGGAAATCTGGAAGAGTATTTACCAAAAACAGTAAATGTTTGGGTCAAAAACAAAATGTGAAAATACATTTTAAAGAGGACTGGCTGTTCAAGTAAAAAAAAAAAAGTAACCACACCGTATGGGATGTAAAGCATATGTAGAAGCAAATGCCCACAAACAATGACACAACGCCAAGAGCAGGAAATAGAAGTGTATTGTTGCGTTTTGCTTTTTACCCAATCCCAGTGGCTTCCCTGCTTTCCGTTCCCCCGCCTCCCTAATCTACCACCGGTGGATTTCATGGAACCGACTGCGTCTTCTCTTTGGCTTCTAAATGTATAAAACAAGGGGCAAAACTGCCCTTCTCTGGAGCATAATGCCATCCATTGAGGTTCTGCTTCCTGGCAATTGTTGACAGTTCGGCTCAAGTAAACTCACAAACATTTTTTAAAGATTGTATTATTGTAAGGGTCTTCCAATGTATGTGAAGGGGCGTAATATCATTTGAAGGCAGGCTATGATTGGTTAAAGATATGTAACAAACCATAAAGCAGCTACAAAAATCAGCCCAGCTGGTGTTACTCAGGGGTTTGGCTTCAACCTGTGAACCAGGAGGTCAGGGTTCGATCCCCGGTCAGGGCACAGGCCTAATTTCCAGTCTCCTTCCCTGTGCAGGAGGCAGCAGACCCATGATCCTCTCTCATCATTGACGTGTCTCTCTCTGTCCCTCTCCCTGCCTCTCTGAAATCAGTCCTATATTAGAAAAGGTGTCTTTCACACCCCTTGAATGAAAATAAGGAAATGGTGGAGACTAAGGATTGTCCTTACTCACTGGCCAGAGCTGCAGGTCACGGTGGGAGGAGACCCAGGCTTCCCGGAAACAGACTCTGCCACACTTCCCGCTCCAACACCCGCCTCCTCCCAAGTCGGCCATAGCAACCGGCTTTGCTGTTCAGCTCTTTGTCTCTTCCTTCCTCTTTAAACACGCTTTTACATATTTTTATTTTTAAATATATTTTATTGATATTTTACAGAGAGGAAGGGAGAGAGATAAGGAATTAGAAACATCGATGAGAGAGAGAGACATCGATCAGCCGCCTCCTACACGCCCCCCACTGGGGATGTGCCCACAACCAGGATACATGCCCTTGACCAGAATCGAACCTTGGACACTTCAGTCCGCAGGCCGACGCTCTCTCCACTGAGCCATACCGGTTTAGGCAGTTTCTATGGATGTTTAGAGAGAGAGGAAGGGAGAAGGAAAGAGAAACATTGATGAGTGAGAAACGCCATCAGCAACTGCCTCCTGCCCCACCTGCCCCTGGGCATTAGCCAAGCCCACCACCGGGCCTGTGCCTTGAACGGGACGCGACCTCGTGACCTCTTGGTTCATGGGTCGGTGCTCAGCCCCTGAACCACACGGGCCGGGCCTGTCCGGCTACGTCAGTGCCCGCCTTTGGGCGACTGTGGTTCTCATGCTCCAACCCCTCACCCAGGGCCCCTGTGCAAGGTAGGCGCTCAGTTTAACCTGAAGGATGTTCGTCTCCGCTGAGCCTGTGGGAGGCCCCGGGCCGGGAGAGCTGGGCGGCCCCACAGCTGAGTCTGGGACCCCCTGCGCCCGGCTCGGGGGATCCCCTCCTCCTGCCTGGGCCTCCCCCTCTCCCCCCCCCCCCCCACACAGGCTCTGCTCCGTGACCCTGCCTCTGGGGGTGAGGGCATGGCCTCTGCAGGTGCAGCCTGGTTTGAGGGTTACGGGTCTGGAAGAATCCATCGGCCACCTTCTCTCCTCCCGGACACAGGCGGGTGGGTCCTCAGGGCTCCGTGCTTTTCCTCCCGGCTTTGCTGGTTCCCTCTGCGGTCGGGCCGAGCGGGGACCCAGGGTCTTGGCTGGCAGCTCTCGCTCCAGGCGACCGTTCGGGGCCTTCCCTGGCCAGGACAGCGTCTCCCCTGGGCTGTCTCACTGGGAGCACAGCGCTTCCTCCCTCCCAGACCCCACTCCCCGGGGGACCCCTCTCCCTGGGACACAGAGCACAGCCTCCTCCTGCAGGAAGAGGGGTGTCGCTCTGTGGTGCCCAAGAGACCCCAGGCGAACGCGCCCCACAGTCCCCAGGCGCCGGCGAGCTCCTCTCCGTGGCTCTGAGCGTCCCCTCGCCGCCCCCCACCCCAGTTGGATCCCCCGGGGCCCCTTTGTCCAGACCATCACACGTCCAATGTCCGTGCGAGGACGAAGGCGCCTGCTGAGTGATTAATCCTGGCTTAAAGCGGGGCTCGTTTTATCCCGCAGTTTAAACGAAGGCGCCTCAGGACACGGAGGGAGATAAGCCGGGGCCAGCGTCCCCCCCCACCCCCCGGCAGTAACTCCGCTCCTGTCCCGCCTCCCGCCTCGCTGGCCGCGGGGAGCGTGCCTATCTCCCTGCGCACAGAGCCGCCCCGGCTGCCCCGGCCTCCTGCGGGCACGGGGCGCTCCAGACACCGCGGGGACACAGACGCACGTGCGCCTCGCCACGGCGAGACTTCTCTCCGAAAGAAAGAGAGAAAGAGGAATAAAAGCAGAAAGAAAAAGACAGACAGAGCCTTGAGGTCTCCATGGTTACCACGGAGGCGCCTTCCTTTCTGCCGGACCCACTCTCGGCCTGCTGTCCAGTATCGCGGACTCCAGACGGGGCCCAGGACCACCCCGCCGCCCGGCAGCCCCCGCAGGAGGGACACGGGGCGCACAGGCCCCGGCTGCTTGCGTTTCCTTCGAGGGGAGCAGGTCGGCCTGGCCCGCTGAGGCTCGGGCTGACCCTGCCGGCTCCCTGCGCCTTTCCTCGCCGCCGAGCTCACGCCCGGTCGCCCTGGTCACCGTGGTTTCTGCTGACGGAGCCGGACAGAGCGCGTCTTGTTGTTGGTTTGGGGAATTGTACACATGGGGGTCCCCACGCCTCCTCCTGCTGTTCGCTCCCCCCTCTGCCCCTTGTCCAGAGGAGCCGAGGATTCTGGGAAAGGGCAGGTGAGGGAAGGCCCCCTCCACCACCCGCCACTCCCAGCTGGAGCGCCAGCCCCGGGAGCCAGGGGTGCGGGCACTGCGGCTGGTCCAGGCCACGCCAAGGGAGTTTCCATGACCCCGCGGGGCTGGGGCCGGACAGGGAGGGGCTCCTGGTTGGGAGACGCTGGGAGGGAGGCAGCTGCAACTCACGGAGGGGCGGAGGGAGGAGGCCGGGGATGCGGAGTGCAGGCTCCGAGGACCAGCCGCCGTGCTGGGGGTGGAGGCTCCGGGGGAAGGGGGGGATGCTGTCACAGGGGCTGGGGGGCGGGCAGGCTGCTTCACAAGCGCACGTGTGGGGAGGGCTCAGCGTTGCACGGGGCCCCCATTCTGGGCTGGCTCTGCAGCCGGTTGGGTGGGTTGGTCACGCGCCCAGCCCGGGCCCCAGCCTCGTGGTCAGCACGGGGCTGTCAGGCCCCTGAGGGTCCCAGGTGAGCGGGCAGGGGGCCCCGGCGGCGGTGGACGGCAGGGATGGTCTCTGCCTCACGCAGAAGCCGGAGTTTCCTCCGTGGCGTCCCTGCCTGGTGTCTGCCGCCTGCAGGGTGTCTGCCGCCCGCAGGGCCAGCGGAGGGGCGGGCGCAGGGCTGGGACCGGGCTGGCTGTGTGGGTGAGGGGTGGGCGGCCCGGTGCAGCGAGACCCGGCTCACGTGGGTCCTCGCCCGTGGCTGCAGGCGGCGCGTGATCACTAACTTCCTGGGTGATCAGCCACAGCAATAACCGCGACGGCTCGTTGGCGTGTAGTGTGCACGGCACCCCATCTTGCAGGCGTCACAGGGCCCTTAGGCTGTGCGGAGTGTGTGTGTGTGTGTGTGTGTGTGTGTGTGTGTGTTAGCGCAGGGCGGGGTGCCTGGGTGGGAGATGGTGCCCCAGAAAGACTGGTGTGTGTGTGTGTGTGGGGGGATTGCGGGGTAGGGTGTGTGTGTGTGTGTGTGTGTGTGTGTGTGTGTGTGTGTCAGTGTGCGCGCACATCACCATCCCCCCGGGGAACAGAACCAAACAGAGAAGAGAGCTCCGCTTGGTAGCTTCTACCCGGCAGCTAGCGTTTGCTCCGATGCCTGTTTTACGGCTCTCAGATTTGTGTTTTTGCTAGAAGGATCTTTCCCGTTCCGAGATGGATTTTCTTAAACGACTTATTCAAATGCTTTAATGGTTTCTTTCTCTCTCTCTCTCTCTCTCTGTCTCTCTCTCTCTCTCTCTCTCTCTCTCTCTCTCTCTCTCTCTCTTTCCATTTTGACCCATCTACACTTTTTTGGGTGCCCGGCAAGGACCCCGCCAGGGTCTCCCCATCATTTCACCTGGGTGGCTGGGTCCTGAGTCCAAGTTAAGACCCCCCCCCCAAGGACCTCTCCCCACCTTTTCGCCTGGGCGGTGGGTCCTGGGTGCCCGGCAAGGATCCCTCCAGGATCTCTCCCCTCTTTTTCACGTGGGCGGGGGGTCCTGCGGTGCAGGGCTGGGTACCAGGAGGCACGGAGCAGGGAGGATGCAGAGATGCCCCCAGAAGCCACGTCCTCAGAACATGGCATTTCCCAGGCAAGAGTAGAGACGAGGCTCCCTCTCCGCCTCCTTCCCCTTCCCAGGAGCCCCTGCTCTCCCTGACCCCCCCTATGCCCTGCCCCTCCCACACGTCCTCTGCCCACGGCCAGGGCAGCGCGGTAAACTTTGCCAGAGGCTCGGGGAGGTGGCCAGCCCCTCACTATTCACCGAGGGTGATGGCTCTAATGCCAAAGCCCAGCCCCACTCGATCAGCTTCCAAACCGTCCTCTGGGGTCCCCCCTCCAACCCCCGTGCTCCAGTGCCAGGGAGGACCCGGCTCTCTGAAACAAAGAGGTTGGCCCCTCCAGTTGCCCCCCTGTCCCAGCCGCAGGCGGTGATGCCCCAGGAGGGTCTGTGGAGCCTGTGGTCCCGATGCCCTCTGCTCCTTCCTCCCGTCTCCTAGCAACGCTTCCCGCAGCCTCCCTCCTTCCATAGTGTGGCTCAGGTGGCAGTTCTAGAGCCGGTCCCCTCCCGGGAGCGTCCGGGCAGCAGGGAGGGCGTGTGTCCAGACCCGGACGGCGGCACGCACGGGAGGGGGCGGGTGTCAGGAGGGGGTGCAACCCCGCGGGGTCGGTGGCCTGGGTGCCCCCGCGTCACCTGCACCCCTGCGGCCTGCAGAGCAGGTGCACCCAGACAGCAAATGACTCCCCTTGTCTCTGGCGGGAGCCACAGGAATCACCTCGGGGCCTGTGATGTGCCGGCTCCCGGGTCCCGCCTCTGCGGGTGGGTGGCAGGCGGCGTGCGAGGCGCTCGGCCATCCGTGCCCAGCAGCCTCCGTGCCAGGCGGGAGCACACGCTCGGGCCTCTGCCAGGGCGGACTGGGCGCCCGTGGTGCCTGCCGGGTGTTGAAAGGCAGGGTTAAGGGTGAGCAACCCCGAGCGAGGGCTGACTCAGAGCTTCCTCCTCAGCCGCCCTGTCCTCACGGCGAGACCCGGATGAGGATGCTACCATACAAATAGCCAGAAATAGCCAGCAGTGGCCAGCACCGGCCCCGGGTCAGGCTGAGCCAAGTGCTTTCTGGGGACCACTCTCTGCACCCCCATGGCTGCCCAGTTCCTTATTCAAATGCATGCAGCAGCCAAGACCGGTGTGGCTCAGTGGATAGAGCGTCGGCCTGCGGACTGAAAGGTCCCAGGTTCGATTCCGGTGGGGGCATGTACCTTGCTTGCAGGCACATCTCTAGTGTGGGGTGTGCAGGAGGCGGCTGATCGATGTCTCTCTCTCATCGATGTTTCTGGCTCTCTATCCCTCTCCCTTCCTCTCTGTGAAAAATCAATAAAATATATTTAAAAACAATCCACGCAGCAGTGACGTCCCCCCTGGCACCGGTAGGGGGCGGGAGGGGCGGGCGGACCAGCCCGAAGTCCCAGCCTGTCACGTTTTCCTTATCTGCCCCATCCCCCTCGCTCCATCACCCCACCCTCCTCCTCCATCCCTTCTGCCACCCTCTGGTTCCATGGCTGTCCTCTGCCCGGCCACCTGAGTACCCGCATAAAGAGAGGGCCAAGACCGGTTTGGCTCAGTGGATAGAGTGTCGGCTTGGGGACTGAGAGGTCCCAGGTTCGATTCCAGTCGGGGGGCATGGACCTTGCTGGCGGGCACATCTCCACTGTGGGGCGTGCAGGAGGCGGCTGATCAATGTCTCTCTCTCATCTGACTTTCTCTCCCTCTCCCTTCCTCTCTGTAAAAAAATCAATAAAATATATTAAAAAAAGAGAGAGAGAGAGGGTCAGAGGCAGCCGCCCCTGGTTCCAGACGAATAAAGGCCCTTCCTCTGAAAAGGCAGAGGATGACATTCTAATGAAACTCCAGAGTCGGCAGAATATTGTTAAGAGGACCGCGACCTTTCCGCCCGACCTCTTGGCGAGCAAATCCAACGACACAATCGTGTCCTCCCCGAACGTGCGGGGCGTGGAGTCTCAGCGTGCAGGATTTGGTGCAACGGGGAGAACAGCGTTACGACACGAGTCAGTGTCCCCGGGGAGCGAGGGTGGTGGAGGGCAGGGCCTCCCTCCAGCGACGGGAGATCCCCAGGCACACAGCCCGGCCTGGACCGCTGGGAAGACGCCGGGGGTGGGCGGGGAGGCGGGGGCTGGGCAGACAAGGACCCACATGTCCACCAACCGTCCCCGAGGGCTTGTTTCAGTCTCGACTTTAAATTATCCCATCGATTGGCTGACTCACCATCTGTCACCGCTCAGCCGAGTTTCAGGGCATTCTGTGTGTGTGTGTGTGTGTGTGTGTGTGTGTGTGTGTGTGTAAGGTGCAACAGATACACAGAAAAGGGCACACTTTTAGTACCTGCGTTTTAATGAACTTGGACCCCTGGTTCCCATAAAGCACTAACTATCTTCATCTCCTCCAAAAACGTTCTTGCGTTTGCACTTGTGTGTGTGTGTGTGTGCACGTGTGCGTGCGCGTGCAATTTTGATAAGAACACACAATATTGTTAAGTGTAGGTGTTCTGCATGTAAAACACGAGGGTAGGTGATGAGGGTAGAAGGTCAGCTCTCAAGAAGCTTCTGGAATCATAGGTGTTGTCGCTGGGGTGGGATTCAGGGCTGTGAGCTGCAGAGCAGGGGTAGCTCTTGAAGCTGACACAGTAGCTTTGCTGATACAGTCACCCTCACCGATATAGTCAACCTCACTGATACAGTCACCATCACTGGCACAGTAATCATCGCTGATACAATCATCATAGCTGATACAGTCACTATCTCTGATACAGCCACCATCTCTGATATAGTCACCATCTCTGATACAGCCACCATCTCTGATACAGTCACCATCCCTGATACAGCCACCATCTCTGATACAGCCACCATCTCTGATACAGTCACCATCTCTGATACAGCCACCATCTCTGATACAGTCACCATCTCTGATTCAATCACCATCTCTGATACAGCCGCCATCTCTGATACAGTCACCGTCTCTGATACAGCCACCATCTCTGATACAGCTACCCTCACTGATACAGTCACCCTCACTGATACAGCCACCATCTCTGATACAGTCACCATCTCTGATACAGCCACCATCTCTGATACAGCTACCCTCGCTGATACAGTCACCATCTCTGATACAGTCACCACTTCTGATACAGTCACTATCTCTGATTCAGTCACCATCACTGATACTGTTACCATCCCTGATACAGTCACCATCCCTGATACAGTCACCATCGCTGATACAGCCACCTTCACTGATACAGCCACCATCTCTGATACAGTCACCGTCTCTGATACAGCCACCATCTCTGATACAACCACCCTCCCTGATATAGTCACCTGCGCCTCCCTCTCTGCTCCCAGCGGGGCCGGCTCCTCTCCGACAACGCCCTCCTTACGCACCTTCCATGGGTCCCACGGCCGCGGCCCAGCCGAGGGCTGCTCTGACGCGGCGTCTGCGCACCTCACTCGCCGGTGATCTTGGGGGACACTGGAGGTCCGGGGGGGGGTGCAGTGGTCTTCGTTCCCTATGGAGGGGGAGGTGGGAGGGCTACCAGCGGCTGTTGCCATGGACACGGGTGGCTGAGGGGGATCTGAAACCACCAGCTCGTCTGTGAGCCACAGGGAGAAGCCGGGGACTAGCTTCTCAGGGCGCTGTGGGGAGCCTGGGAGACGGGGGATGTGAGCTGGGGTCCGAGGCAGGTTCGAGAAGGAGGCAACGGGACCCGAGTGGAGGACACTGCTGGGCCTGAGCCAGGGCCTGGCTGCCCCAGGCCATGACGGGCGGTGGTGTTCTACAGGGCAGGGGGCGGGGTGTCCCCGGCACCCCCAGGGCTGCAGTGCACGTGGGGGGGCTTTGCTGGGAGCCCCGGGAGCAGAGACAGATTCCCACAGCAGCTGGGTGCCGGGTGTGAAGGGGGCTGGTCCCCACACACTTTATGTTGACGGGGCGGCGGCGGGGGCAGTGGGCGGGGCTGTCTGCAGTGTGGCTGCCTCCTTCTTCCTGTCACTCTCTGAACCCACAGGAAGCGTCCCCTGTGGTCATTTAATCACCTGCACCTGAGGTCACTGGGAAGTGGCCCCAGCCCTGGACATCCCGTCGTCCCATCTCACTGAGAAACAAACTATTTTTTTCCCCCAAATATATTTTGTTCATTTTTTACAGAAAGGAAGGGATAGAGAGTCAGAAACATCGATGAGAGAGAAACATCGATCAGCTGCTTCTTGCACGCCCCACACTGGAGATGTGCCTGCAACTAAGGTACATGCCCTTGACCAGAATCGAACCTGGGACCCTTCAGTCCAAAGACCAATGCTCTATCTACTGAGCCAAACTGGTTTCGGCCAGAAACTCTTTAAAAAAGATGTTTTATGGATGTCAGAGAGGAAGGAGAGGGAGAGGGAGAGAGAGAAACATCCACGATGATAGAGAATCATGGACCGGCTGCCTCCTGCACGCCCCCCACTGGGGATCCAGCCCACAACCTGGGCCTGTGCCCTTGGCCAGAATCGAACCCGGGACCCGTCAGTTCACAGGCCGACGCTCTGTCCGCTGAGCCGCACTGGCCAGGGCGTACATAGCAACTCTTGATGAAGACAGGTGTGGACTTCCGCTGGCGGGATGGATGGGGACAGGCAGTTAGGGTGGTGGCTGTGGAAGGTGGGGAGGGGTGACATGGAGTCCGTGGGGTCTGGGGCAGCTCTGAAGTTTGGGGGGTCCGGCCTCAGTTCTGGGAGGTGGCCCACAGCCTCCAGCACCCCCACCTGGTCTCACCCTCGGTGCCAGTCTTGGCTTATCCCAGACCCCTTCTCGTCCGAGCCGGTGAGGAAGGAGGTCCCGCGTGTGGATCCCATCAGCGGTTAGCACGCGGGGCCCCTGCCTGCGGGCAGGCGTGGGGCGAGGTTGGCACATGGAGCTGGGAGTCCCGGCGGCGGTGGATTCTCTCCAGAGGGTTTTCGGCCGCGAGAGGAGTGGCCGCTGCGGGGAGGGGCCGGTTCGCTGGAGCCTCTCTCACTCTTCCTGCCGCTCCCTGGGAGCGCGCGATGATGTCAACTGTAAATATAATTTAACAGTTCAGCACTTAATGCGCCCTCTAGCATTTAATGCGTTTTCTCAATTTAATTGATATTAAAATGAAATTGGATTTAATATAATAATAAATCCGCAGACGTATAAATAGCAATAAACAAATGCTCGCAGGTGGTTTAAAC
>PVJN01053453.1:0-13733 GCA_004026805.1 Lasiurus borealis | reverse complement strand
TTAGGGGCAAACAGACTGGCAGGGGAGCAGTTAGGCATCAATCAGGCTGGCAGGGGAGTGGTTAGGGGGTGATCAGGCTGGCAGGCAGAAGTAGTTAGGGGCAATCAGGAAGGCAAGTAGGCTAGCAGTTGGGAACCAGCAGTCCTGGATTGTGAGAGGGATGTCCAACTGCCTGTTTAGGCCCGATCCTAACTAAAGAGGTCCCAGATTGGAGAGGGTAAAGGCTGGGCTGAGGGACACCCTCCCCGCACCCCGTGCGTGAATTTTGTACATCGGGCCTCTAGTCTGAAGATAAAATGAATGGATACAAGAAAAGCTCTTGGAACAGTGCCTGGCATCCAGAAAGGAGTCCACAGGGGTGAATCATCCTTACACAACAAGGAACGTGTCATTTCCTTCCTTTTCAACTTTGTGCTTCATTTGAACAGCAGGTGCTCAGAGACGCATTATCAAGAGCCTACTAGGTGCCACCTTTTAAATCCCCGGCTCTGCCCTGTTGTGCTTTGACTTGTTTTGAAGTATTAATGGATTTTCTTCCTTCTGCTTTGCCCGCTACCTACGTGTGCCTGGTTGATCCCCTTTGCCCATCATATCAACCTTTCTTCTGTCTTTGCCCTCAGTCACAATCCAGGGAAGTCTGGCAAGGAGACTTTCTAGGAATGGCCCCCAAGACCCCCATCCCTAATCCCCAGAACCTGTGAATGGCTTGGGTAATGGTGTTAGGCTACGTGGCCCAGTTAACCTTAAAGGGAGGTTATCTAGGTGGTTCTAATCTAATCACATGAGCCTTTAAAGCAGGGGTGGGAACTTCCGGCCCACAGGCCATGTAAGACCTCAGAAAGCATTTGGCCAGCCTCTGCCAAGTCACCAGGGGCGAGTTAATTAAATGTTTGACCAAATAGAGCAGACCAATTTTTAAGCTGATAATTTCATATGGCCTGCGAATGATGTTATACATATCCAAAGGCCTTTGCCCCTTTTGGAGGAGGAGGAAGAGGAGGAGGAGGAGGAAGAGGAAGAGGAAGAAGAGGAAGGTGGTTCCCCAGCCCTGCTTGAAAGGAAGAAGGCTTTCGTTAGCAGGTCGCAGAAGAGAAAGTCGGGAGGATTCCCAACGTGAGAAGGAACTGACGTGCTCCGGCGTGTTTGGAGGGGGAAGGGGCCACAGCAGAAGGAATGCGGGCAGCTTCTGAGAGCGAACAACACTTCCTGGCGGAAAGCCAGCCAGGAAGCGGCCCTCCAGCCCACACCTGCGAAGCACTGGATCCTGCCAGCACCTGAACGGGCCTGAGAGTGAGTCCTGCCTCCCACAGTCTTCAGAAGACAGTCCAGCTGGCCCAGGCCTCCAGTTCAGCTGTGATACCCTGGGTAGAGCCCAACTTGGCCTGCCCGGAACTCCTGCCCCGGAACCTGCAGGATAATGAAGGGCCTTGTTTGAAAACGCGGGCTCTGCGACCCTTTGTTCTGGCAGCGGGAGAGAGTGGATCCAGCCGGGAACCTGCCCGTTTACTCTTCGGGAAAATATCTGCGCTGCTGGAAGGCAGCTAGATCCAAGGTGCATCCCCACTCCGCCGAAAGACAGAGCCTTGACTCTGAAATAGATGCCTCCATGGAGTGTCTGACAATTGGGGACGGGAGGAAGGACAAGGAAGAAACGTCTGAGACCGAGACACAGCACAGTGAAGGCCTCCACGTCGAGTTTCAACGCCTTGGTGATGGAACGGCTGTTGTCGATGTGGGATGTTTATAGATGTGCTTTGGATTTACACTTTGGGTGCATGAATTTGTAGAGCAGCGGTTCTCAACCTGTGGGTCACGACCCCTTTGGGGGTCAAACGACCCTTTCACAGGGACCCCCTCAGACCAGCGGAAAACACCTATTTCCCATGGTCTTAGGAACCAACACACCGCTCCTCGGTGTAACAAAGTGTAACCATGTAGTTTACTGTTGTCCTAGGAAGACTGTTACCCATGCTATACCACCTTTCAAGACAAAATTTCATTTATTTGTCATTAGAAATAAATATTTCACAATATATAATTACGTATTGTTTTTGTGATTAATCACTATGCTTTAATTATGTTCAATTTGCAACAATGAAAATACATCCTGCATGTCAGATATTTACATTACAGTTCATAACAGCGATGAAGTAGCAACGGAAATAATTTTATGGTTGGGGGTCACCACCCCATGAGGAGCTGTCTTAAAGGGTCGTGGCCTTAGGAAGGTTGAGAACCACTGTTGTAGAGGAGCAGGTGAGGAGCAGAGACTCTGGGGAGAGATGCCTCTTGCGAGCTCGGAGCAGCGGTGTAACCTTGGACCAACCACTGTGCCCATCTCAGCCTCACCCCTCCTCTCTGTGAAATGGGGAGAGGGGCCCTGCCACACGTCACGTCTGCTGCGAGGCCTAAACCAAAGCCGCCGCCTGAAGCCTCCCTTCACCACCCGGCCCCTACTCAGCGCTAAATACATGGCTCCCGTTATAACCGTGCGTGTGTTCACCCCCAAAGTGTGTATTAATCATGCGCTCCATGCCAGGCACCGCGAGGCCATGTGAGAACACCAACAGGAATGCGGACCAGTCTCCGCCCTCCCGAGTGTCAGTGCTGTGTGTCCGTATGTACTTGTTTCATCTATTTGTATGTGGACTTTACGTGTGTGTGTGTGTGTGTGTGTGTGTGTGTGTGCTCTGCATGTGGCAGAGGTGTGGGTGATGTGAGCGCAGCCCTCCCTGAAACCAGCGGAGAACAAAGTGCTCCATTCAGGCTGGAGGGGAGGGGCGGGGAGGGTTCCAGACCCCGGCGGGGCGGGCGTCCGTCTTCCTCCGGGAACCGGGACGGGGTGGCTCTTAAATCATTTCAGAGGCCGAGAGCTGGGAGGTCCAGGCGAGGCCTCCCTCTCACCCGGCGCTCTGGCACTCAGACGAATGTTTTGCCTCATACGTGCCACAGGAAGCAGGCGCCCGGTGCCAAGTAATTTCGCCCCGTCCTGCCCTGGGACTGGGGGGCAGGGGGAGGGGTGGAGGCAAAAAAGCGATCCATCAGCTGGGATGTCTGAGAGCCCTGGCCTCCCCCAACCCACCCATTAGCTGCAAAGGTAAATATTTACCCTGAGCTCATCTGAATAACCCAGAAAAGGGGGCTGTTTTTTATCAGTCATAAAAAAACACTCCCACCTCCATCTGGGTTTAGAGCTTTCTGTCTTTCCTTCTCCCCGGCCTCGACCCGCTACAGCTTCCTGTGAGGGACCGGGATGAGGATTTCCGAGCAGAACCGGGGGTGAGGGGAGTGGATGGGAGCGCGAAGGAAACCGCTCTGATGTTTTCTTTTCCTCGGCAGAGTCTGTGTGGCCTCGGCCCCTGGCTCTCAGGACGCAGGTAACCGAAATATTTGCCCTCGGGGAGAAGGTGCAGAAGGTTCTCTTAAAACGTGCCAACCGGTGAAACGGGAGACGTTAGATAAACAGCTTTCGAGGGAGCCCGTTTCCTGAGCTATGCTTTGATCACATGACAACGGCACCAGGGCAAACACTTCTGTTATCCTTTCCAGGGAGACGCTGGAGGAAAAACACCGCCCGGGTCGCAGAGGTGAGGGGCCGGGCACCGCTCAGGCAGGAGTGTGCACGGGCCGGGGTGGGCCTGGGTGTTTGTCCCTCACATCCTGGGGCCCACTCTCTCCTCTCACATCCCTCCCCGCCTCCTTTCTGGAAGCCAGACCGCACGGGCAGAAAGAGCTCAGATGGTGGAAGCAAAGGAATGGCCTTCACGCACGGGCCCGATTCAGGGCCTGGAATACAAGAGACACTCAGAACGAGCGGCAGGAAGGAAAGGTTCCGCTTTCTGTCCACCGTGAGGGTATTCTTGAACCGCTCTGAGCCTCTACCTCTCTGCATGGTGGACATCACACGTGTACACACCCCGATGGCGAGTGTAAGGTAGCAGATATTCGTGCACGTACCTAGTGCAGACACCGGTGCGCCCCGGGACCCTGGTACGTGTGAGCACAAGTCTTATCATTAAAGAGCTTTGGAAATGGGCCAATGTATTGGAACCTAATTATTATTATTTTTTAAATCCTCACATGAGGATATGTTATTGATATTTAGGGAGGGAGGGAAGGAGGAAAGGAGGGAGGACCGGAGGGAGACATCAATGTGAGAAGAAACATCACTCGATCGCCTCCTGTGTGCACCACAACTAGGGATCAAACCCACAACCCGGGTCAGTCCAAAAGCTTGCACAGGTGCTCAGGCTGAGGTCTGCGGGAGAGGCTGAGCACCTCTGGCCTGGGTGGCGATAAACATCCTCCTGGGAGTGTCTGCCTGGACTCGGTCACAGCCTCCAGCGGCTCTGTCACCCAGGCCAGAGCCTCATTAGATTGCGGCTGAGGCTGCCCAGTCCCTGCAGGGCAGTTTCATATCCTGTGGACACGGTCAGCGACTGTCAATGCCATGAAAAATGGGCAAGTCCTTCTTTGTCCTCAGTCATCAATGATAATGCCTGTGTCTCTCTCACCACAGAGGAGATTACGTACTGGTCCCCCAACACAGCTTAGGCATCTATAATACAGTGGTACCTCGAGATACGAGTGCCCTAACATACGAGATTTTTGGGATACGAGCCGTCGAGCAAGCAAATTTTGCTTTGAAATACGAGCAACAGTTGAAATAGGAGTAATTGCGCGGATTGGTGGGCTGCACACGACCCACCAGTTTACCGCGACTCGAGCGTCTCATAGTTTCCCACGCCTCAAGGTTATGGAACGAATTAAACTCATATCTCGAGGTACCACTGTTCTGTAACAATATTGAGCTAAAATTTAATAACTTTAATAGATAAAAACATAAATGGATGTAAAAGTATGATAGTAAATCCTGGAAATCTGTTTGGGCTTATCATGTGCAAACTCTTCATTCTGAAAGATCACTTAGCTTCCAGGTTCCTATAGGGTCACCCTGGCTGAGCCATCCTGGATGTTGGCGAGAGAATTTCCGTGGCCATGTCCCACTGGAGAGGCGTGAGGGATGCTTCTCGGTCAGTGTTGCTGCATATGATGCGAACCTCCCCCATCGCTTCCCATCCACTGTGGTTTGTACCCCTGCTCCTCCTAAGACCCAAGAAACTGGGAGGCCTTTCCCCCTGTGACTCCAACTCTGGGCAGTTTCCCGCCTCTTTAATCCCCATCTTTTTTAATAAAAACTTGTTTCCAGAAAAATAAACGTCTGGCTCAGGTTCCAGGAAAGAAACTACCTGTTTTAGTTTTTGGTTTGCTTTTTGGGGGTGGCCTATGAGTTTTGATCCTACCACCCGGTCAGAATGGAGAGTGAGTATATTATATTAATACTAGAGGCCCAGTGCACAGATTCGTGCAACTGTGGGGTCCCTCGGCCTGGCCTGTGGGGATCAGGAGGAGACTGGCTCTTTGACATCCGTGAGGGGTCCCAGACTGTGAGAGGGTGCATGACTGGGACCAGGGAGGGATGGTGGGGAGCCTCCAAGGCATGTCCAGCCAGTATCACCCAGTCCGGATCTGCCAGACCCCAGCAGCAAGCTAACCTACCAGTCAGAGCGTCTGCCCCCTGGTAGTCAGTGAGTGCCATAGCGACTGGTCAAATGGTCAGCACTTAGCATATTAGACTTTTATATAGATAGATATTTATACCATCAACCTATTTATATATATACATACACACACTATATTTTGTCTCATATTAATGTTAATATTTAATTTTATTGAATATATTTTAAATTGCTTTCATTCTCTCTGTATTTCTAAAGATTTATTATTATATAGTGTTTGCAGGCATTTTTTAAAAATAAACACGATGGGTGAGGTTCCCAATATTATGGAACTCTAAAAGGGCACAGGGGTAATAAATAAGGAAACGAATTAATGTGCAACTAAGTTCAGATACGTTAGATCCTAAAGGAAAATAAACGGAGAAGAGTGTAGAGCTTCCCTTAGGGTTATTTTCATTCGATCACTCATTCATCAAACACTTAAGTGCTTACCCTGCACAAACATTCACTTGGTGCTGAAGATAGAGCAGTGAGCAAGATATAATCTCTGCCCCCAGGAGCATAGGTTTTGCTTGGGAGTCAAAAGTTAAATAACAAATTATACAATCAATTAAGTGTTTTAAAGGAGAAGTCCCAGGTTCAAAGAGTATAAAATGAGGCAGTATAACACAGTCTCAGGCCGTCAAGAAACACTTCTCAGTGTATGATAGAATAATGGCCACCAATGAATTAGGCTCGCTCGGCCCACACCCTTGCGGGCTCCCTTCCTCACTGACTCCAGGCTTGGACATGTGGTTGACCTTGACTATGAGACATAAGCAAGCCTGAAGTGCACTGCACAGAGGTGTGACTAGCCACTGTGCGCTGAAGCCTACGCTCTCTTGACCTTGAAAATTCTTCTGCCTCCACTTGAAGCCCAGGCTGATATGCAGGGGCTACAAACAGATGCATGAGTGACAATATCTTAAGGACATTTTTTAAAATATATTTTATTGATTTTTTTACAGAGAGGAAGAGAGAGGGATAAAAGTCAGAAACATCGATGAGAGAGAGACATCGATCAGCCGCCTCCTGCACGCCTCTTACTGGAGATGTGCCCGCAACCAAGGTACATGCCCCCGACCGGAATTGAACCTGGGACCTTTCAGTCCACAGGCCGACGCTCTATCCATTGAGCCAATCCGGTTCCGGCAGTGACAACATCTGAGATTACCCACAGCTGAGATACCAATGACTGCAACTGTGTAAGTGATCCAGGTGACGCCAGCAGAAGACCTGCCTAGCTAAGCCCAGCCCAAATTTCTGATCAAGACAATCATGAATAGACTGAATATGTGCTGGGGATCTTTATTTTGTTTTCTGATACGCTTTTATTGATGAGAGAGAGAGAGAGAGAGAGAGAGAGAGAGAGAGAGAGAGAGAGAGAGAGAGAAATATGAATGAGAGAAAATATGGCTTGGCCTCCTGCACGCCCTTTACTGGGGATGGAGCCCACAACCTGGGAATGTGCCCTGACCTGGAATCAATCAGGCAACCTCTTGGTGCACGGAAATATGCTCAACCCACTGAGCCAGGCTGAATAGTTGTTGTTTTATATTTATTAATTATGGGTGCTTTGTAGAACAAAGGCTAACTGATATAGAAATAGATACCTAGAGATGGGCTGTTTTCCTACAAAAATCTAGTACATGAATTGGATGGGAGGGGGGTGTTCAGACAGGGCAATAGGTAGAGGAAGAAAAAGTGGTGAGAACATTATTATCAAAGTCTTGTAAAATGGTGACAAAAATGTATAGAGTCTAGTTAAGTTTTAAGGAAACTGCTTTTGGAAGATGGAAAACAGTTTATTTGTTTAACGTAGTCATGCCAAACTGTCATCTGAGTTAACTAGAGGAGAAAAACGTTCCTAATGAATTTGCAAACCTGGCTAAGGAAGTTAGCAGGAAGAATGTTGAAAATGTCAACTGGCTATTTTTGCTGCACATAGTAATAATATGTTCACTTTACAAACAAAACTTGGTGAGAATGTAATGCAAGACTTTCTGAATGGGAAATAAAATTATTTCATGCCTTTTTTAGAAAGACATGGTCTAAGATTAAAAATTGAATCAAAGGTGTGGCTATGTAATTCTTGATCTCTCTAAAATATTTAAAATTATGCTTCATAAATGAATATATTTCTAAGAATCTTTATGGTATGTTTCTATAGAAGCCTAATTTTAAAACAGCCCCGATAAGTCTAGTGGAAGAAGGCTATCTCAAAAATAATTGTGGATGTGCATTTTTACTAATAAGCAGATTATAATGTGCTACATAAGAAACCCAAAAAGGTTTAAGGGTGTTACACAATCGAAGATAAAAGGAAATGGAGATCTTCTTCTGACCAATCTTTTTTTTTTTCTAAGCTGCATTTTTTAAATATGTTTTATTGATTTTTTTACAGAGAGGAAGGGAGAGGGATAGAGAGCTAGAAACATCGGTGAGAGAAACATCGATCAGCTGCCTCCTGCACACTCCCTACTGGGGACGTGCCTGCAACCAAGATACATGCCCTCGGCTGAAATCGAACCTGGGACCTTTCAGTTCTCAGGCTGACGCTCTATCCACTGAGCCAAACCGGTTTTGGCTAAGCTGCATTTTTAAAGGTAAGAGGTGCTACATTAGAGAGCAGAAACAAGAATATTGTGAGTGTAACTAAGAACATCTCTATATATAAAAGCCTAAGCAACCATTCGACCATTTGACTGGTAGCTCTGACATGCACTGACCACCAGGGGGGCAGGTACTCAATGCACAGGCATGGAAACATAGAACAAAAGGGAAAAGGGAAAGGGGGAGAGTGGAAAGAGATTAACCAATTATCTTATATGCATACTAGAGGCCCAGTGCACAGATTCATGCACCAGTGGGGTCCCTTGGCCTGGCCTGCGGGGATCAAGCTAAAACCAGCAGTCCAACATCCCCTGAGGGGTCCTAGAGTGCAAGAAGGCACAGGCGAGGCTGAGGGACCCCACTGGTGCAGAAATTCATGCGCTGAGCCTCTAGTAGGAAAATGGTTGTCCAAGAAATCAACCCCAGTCAACACAATCAGAGTGAGGGACATGACATGTACCAGTCTGTACTTTACAAACTGTTCGATCTACTACTAATTTAATTTTATTTTTTAATTATAGTTTACATGCAATATTAATTTGTATTAAGTTTCAAATCTACAGCAAACTGATTAGACAATCATATACTTTACAAAATGGTCCCCTAATATTTCAAGTACTGACCTGGTACCATACATCGTTATTATAAAGTTATTAACTATATTCCCTATGTGGTACTTTATCTCCCTGGGACTATTTTGTTAAGAGATTAAGAACTATAGCCAAAACCTGTTTTGCTCAGTGGATAGAGCGTCGGCCTGGGGACTGAAAGGTCCCAGATTCGATTCTGGTCAAGGGCATGTACTTTGGTTGCGGGCACATACCCAGTTGGGGGCATGCAGGAAGCGGCTGATCGATGTCTCTCTCTCATCGATGTTTCTGGCTTTCTATCCCTTTCCCTTCCTCTCTGTGAAAAATCAATAAAATATATATTTTTAAAAAAGAGATTAAAAAGATATTTTATAATTTATTTAAACCAGGAACTATTCTTTTTACCTCCCAGTTCATCCCTTTTTGAATAAAAGCATCTGTTATACTTTTTATGTTCCTATCTCATCATTAGTATGTATGTCAGGTATTTGGGGGTGGATATAACTTGTCTTTTTAGTTCTCTTGTCTCTGCATCAATAGAAATCTTAGTCAAGGATCTACACTCAAGGAGCTTCCTTTGTATCTGGACCTAAGGCACATGATAAAATCAGGGTCCTTGAGACCAATACTGTTACTGAATGATATTTGGGGGATCTTGTTGGGGAGTTAACAGGGGAAGACTGTGGTGAGCCCTTATCCATCATGTTTCTCTGTGTATATGCCCTTGGGTAGTGGCCTCCCACACTGACTCTGGGCATGGCCACGTATGTTGTTTTCATCAACAGCACATTAGAAGATGTGATGCAAACAGGAACTCTGTGCACTGGACTTGTTCCTTCTTGCTGCTGGAAGTCTGCATCCAAGTGAAGAAGCCAGAGCTGGCCTGCTGGAGCCAGATGAAAGCCACATCTGCCAGACAGGTGATCTTAAACTCTCTCTCCTCGGTAGGTCGTCTAGATAACTGAAGCCACACGAGCAATCCCAGGAGCCAAGCAGGACTGCCCAGCCCACACTGTTGACCCTCACTTTTGTGGAATAAAATCACTGTTTTAAGTTACAAGGTTTGGGGATAGTTGGTTACTCAGCAAAGTGCCAAACTATCGTTTGTCATACAACTTCTTTGGAGCAAAGACATTTAAAATGAAATAAGGAAAGTTCAGTGAAGATGACATAGGCAAGAAGAAAAAGGGGTCATTTTCTAGGTAGAGGGAACAGCACAGATCAAAAACCTGAGGAAGCAGGTATGTGGTGAGTTTTAGTGGCTACAAGCATGTTGGAGTGACAGAATAACAGTGAGAACAGCATGAAATAAGTTTGGTGAGGAGGTGATGGCTCAATTACTCATGGCTCCTCTGATCGCCAGCTATTGCTGCAATATTTCTCCATAATAAAGAGCCCAAAACGTGGTGGCTTAAAGCATTGGGACCCATCACATTTAGGATCTGTGGCACTAAGCTGGGCTCAGCGGGGCAGCTCTGTTTGAAGATACAGGTGAATCTGGCTTGTCTCCTCGCTGTGGTTTGAATTCAGGTCTTTTCCACATACAGTGGTACCTCGAGATACGAGTTTAATTCGTTCCGTAACCTTGAGGCGTGGGAAACTATGAGAAGTTGAGTCGCGGTAAACTGGTGGGTCGAGTACAGCCGACCGATCCTCGCGATGACTCCTATCTCAACTGTTGCTCGTATTTCAAAGCAAAAATCGCTCGCTCAACAGCTCATATCTAAAAAATCTCGTATGTTAGGGCACTCGTATCTCGAGGTACCACTGTATTTTTATGCTTAGACCAAGGCTGAGGGGGCAGAAACTACCCGAAATCTTTTCACAGTGAAGGCAGAGGTGAAAGAGAAACCTAACCACGCGAGCATGTTTCGATTTTGTAAATATTCCACCGGCCAATGCAAGTCACATGGATGGGCCCAATGTCAGAGCAAGAAGTACTGTCTTATCCTCAAAATGTACAGGGAAGTACGTGCAGCAAAGCACAGCACACTGTTCATCGCAGCTCTGTTCACAGTAGACAGAAAGTGGAGCTAATCCAAATGCCCTTTCACGTCCATACAATGGCGCACTCTTGGACAAGAAACAGGAACAAAGTACTTTTACACACTGTAATATTGATGGACCGCAAAGACACGATGCTAAACAGCAGAACACAGACACAGAGACCTGTATATTGTATGAATACATTTACATTAAATTTTTAGAAAAGAAAGATTATAGGGACAGGAAATATAGGGATGAGCAAATGTAGGTTTATGGTTGTTCACATGGGAAATAACACAATAATAAGGAACGATACAAGATTAAACTCTGTTTCCCATGCTCACAAATATAAACACACTTTGCCCATCCCGTACACCAGTGGTTGCCTAGGAGTGAGGGTGAGAGTGGAGATTTACTGCGAAAAGACACAAGATTCATGGAAATACCCTAAAACTGGGTAGTGGCTTCACAACAGTATTAATTTCCTAAAAGTCACTCAACTGTTCCCTTACATGAAGTGATTGTGGCAGTATGCAAATCAGATCTCAATACTGGTATTAAAATGCATCACTAATGGGACGAGTGATGCCTCGGCCTCATGCTTACAGCCATGAAACACTTTCAAAGTCACTACTGAATGATTAGCTTGATGCAATGTGGAAATGTCTGCCAAAACCTGACCTGGCTGGTCCTTTCTGTAAGCCGCTGGTGAGGCTAGAATTTTCCTCAAAAGAACCACACAGAATTTTACAATAATTTTTAGTTATTCAGGTTTGGCTGTAAATAAGGTGTGTGTGTGTGTGTGTGTGTGTTTTAATTTTTGTCCTTTGAGCTACTGCATTTTAAATTAGTGCATGTGGTAAAAAAAAAAAAAAGTTGGCACACATACAAGCAGCTGCAATTAATGAAGCGTGTCCTACTTATTGACTTTTCATATAACATATAAAACAGAAACATGCTCTCCTAAACAGGTCAGGAACTGCAAAATGTTCACTAATTGCTGGAATCGGCTCTTCTGTCTGGAATGAAAATGGATGGAACCGTCAGAACAGCTATTCCAGGGGTAATAGTCGCAGGAAGGAGGGCCCTCTGTTATTAGCAAATCTAGCAATTACCCCCAAATCAGAGCTCGTGTTGTGCGTGAATATCAACGGAGTCTGTTGAGGAGGTGCAGCTGGGGAGGTGGGGCCGGCTGCCCCCTAATGCAGAATTCCTCCGGTGAGGAGCATGCGCTAACGCTAATCCGGAAGATGGAGGGTGAGGTTCATTCTCTACGTGGAAAAGCCTCGTTCTTCCGCAGGCCAGCGGCAGTTCCTCACTCTTCCTTTCCAGGCACCTGGAGGATGTGGCCACTAGGAGGTCATCTCGTCTATGAATTTCTCGCAGTTGCTGTTTGCGAGTTAAGCATCTGTGCTGGACCTAGGTGACTGGGCCCGAGGTCCTGGGCAAGAGTGGGCTTGGGGATGGGTTTCTTCTCTCCATTCTCTCTCTTTTTTTATTGATTTCAAAGAGAGAAACATTGATCCACTGCCTCCTGCACGCCCCCTTCTGGGGATCAAGCCCACAACCTGGGTCTGTGCCCTGACCTGGAATTGAACTGTGACCTGTTGGTGCATGGAACAATGCTCAACCACTGAGCACACCAGCCAGGGCTCTCCATTCTCCTTCTGTTAAGAGACTTGGGAGGAAGTTATACAACTAAGCATAAGCATAATCATGATTAACATCGCTGCTTATAAAACACTGTCATCAGCATTGCCTCTAAGTTAACATTAACTCAACAAATATCCATGAAGAACTTTCACGAGGCCGAAACCAGTTTGGCTCAGTGGATAGAGTGTCAGCCTGTGGACTGAAGGGTCCGGCCAAGGGCATGTACCTCGGTTGCGGGCACATCCCCAGTGGGGGGCGTGCAGGAGGCGGCTGATTGATGTCTCTCTCTCACTGATGTTTCTAACTCTCTGTCCCTCTCCCTTCCTCTCTGTAACAAATCAATAAAATATATATTTTTTAAAAAAGAACTTTCATGAGCCCCGCTCATTCCACTAGGTGCTGTCCTCACACACTCTCATTCCATCAACTGCCTCTGAAGAAACCGTGGCTCCAGCTTTCAGGAGGTCAGAGAGTCATTTGCCTCTCACAGTTTTGTGCGGTCTCCATCATTCTGATGTACACTCAAGAGTTCAGGAACTTCAGACGCTCATTGGGAAGTGACTTTCCCCAGACTGCCAACAGTCTGAGGAGACGGGCAGGGCCCATCAAAACCCGCTTTTATTGCCTCTCTGCTCAACGATTTGGAGCCTGTTTCTTTACTTTTCAGAGCTTCGGCCTCCTCACCGGAGAGGAGATTTAATAATACACATTTCTTGAGTTTAAATGAGAAAATCTTCTCTTGACCCCACTTCAACCTCCACTGACTGGCCCATTTCTCCCTTCCTTTCACAGCAACATTTCTTCAGAGAGTTTATACTTCCGGTCTTCCATTTTTCCCCCTCCACTTTTTTTCTTGCACCCATCTGATGGATGCTCACTTTTCAAAACTGCTTGCCGTGGTCAGGAACAACCTGTCCGCTGCGTGGTTTCCACGGCCTCCTGGCCCATCTCTGACCTTCCAACCCGTCCTGCTGCCGTCTCATTCTCCCAGATTCTAAATCACATCAGATCATCCTCTGTCAAACCCTCCAAGGGTTCTCATCCCATGCAGAATAAGCCAAATGACTGACACCTCCCTTCTCTCTGACCTCATTCCCTGTCACTCTTTCCACATCCATCCATTCAGACCTCACCGGCATCTTACTCCTGCTCTCATTTATCAGGGGGCCACCTTTTCCCTGTACATTTTATTTTGCTGTTTTCTTTTCCTGAAATTTTTCTCACTGTAATCTACATGGATGGCCCCCACACCTTCCTATTCAACTGTCCAAACCTCAGCGAGGATTTACCGCATTTTCCGGCGTATAAGATGACCCCCAACTTTTCCAGTTAA
>PVJN01053452.1:0-13733 GCA_004026805.1 Lasiurus borealis | reverse complement strand
GACAGGCAGGCACCCGGGGGGACATTGGCTTTGTCGGAAAGCGATGGGCATCCACGTGGCCTTGGAGCGTGGGCATGGCGAGACCTGACTGGCATGGTAAAGAGTCGTGTTGTGTCACAGTGCCCCCACGCCAGGCTCCTGGCCTCAGGGGAAGCTAAAGGGCACAGCATTCTGGGGAGAAACAGAAAAACCACTCCTGGCCTGTGGCTGCCACCTCAGAGCCCTCGGGGGGGGGGGACACCTGTCTGCTCAGCCACCCACGTCTCAGGAGTTCGCTCCCTCTGTGGGAAGGTGACCAGGATCCTGCCCAGGTGGGGCCATGGTTTTCCCCCCCGACTCTCCCCGCCCCAGGCCCCTCCGGAGGCCCCCTCCCCGGAGCAGCAGCAAATGGGTTCCCCGGCCCAGGCCGGCTCCCCCTGCTGCCTTACTTAAAGTTTCCCAGACAGAATCTCTCCTCTGGAAACGTGGAGCCTGTCATTATCCCGCTGAGAACCTGTAATTTTTTTTAAAGGAACACAGCCCCGCAGGAGACGTGAGTCAGCCGGATAGCGTCAGCTGCACTCTGAATGGGGACAGGGACGGAGGGAAGGTCAGCCAGTGACTCAACAACGCGTATTAAGCGCCTCATGTTTGCCAGACCCTTTGCCAGGCGTTGCCACAAGCGCAGCTTCAACCTGACTCGACACTGTTTTACTAAAGACATCCAACTGGTGAAAGGCCCTTCCAGGAAAGCGAGAGAAGTGGGCGATCCAAAGCCCACCTCCAGTACGTGGGTTTGGGGCAGAACGTGCAAATGCTCCCCCCCCCCCGGGCCCTGCTGGCTCCACAAGAACACTGCCTGGCTCACAAGCCGCTCGCCAGCCACGGTGCTTTGGGACACGGTGAGGCTGCTAGCCCATTTCAGAGGTGAGAACATCAAGGCCCAAGGCAAACACCACAGCTGAGCCAACAGCTGCGAAGCCCAAGAGCTGACAAGAGCTGACGGTCTCCCCTGTGCCCGTCCCCGGTTAGGTTAGGCTAACCGGCACCGGCTCTGAGTGGTTACGGGGGAGGGAGGAGCTGAGAAGCCACATCCTCACTGGTGGTTTGCTACAGAGCCTGCCTGGCAGCTTGCTGCGGTTGTGCCACCACCGCCGCCAGTACTGACCCTGCTGACACCTCTCCTCCGTGTGTGTGCGCGCCGGCCACGGCCGAGTGCTTCCGCACCACGCATGCACACACGCATGCATGCACGCAATCCCCACAGGAGGCGGCACTGCCATCCCACCCGATAGACGGGAAACCTCGGCACAGGGCGGCTCAATGATTTGGCTTCCGGGGGCAGCAAACCCCAAAGAGAGATGCCCCCATCTGAGATGCCCCTTCCTCCTCCTTGCAAAGGGCCAGCTCTCCCAAGGGGACGGGTGACGAGTCATCCCAGACGCAGGTCCCTGCCCCGCTACCAGGGAAGGGCTCTGTGCAGCCCCTCCCCTGCCCCGCCCTGCCCAAACCTGGCCCTGTCCCACTGCCAGACAGACCTGTGCAGCTGCGGCTCTCCCTGTCTGCCATGTCAACCCCTCTCTTTCCCAGATTTCTAGAACCTTCCTCGTTCTTCTGAGGCTTGACTCCAGCCCTATCAGCCTCAGGAACCCCAGTCCCGGGTTATTCCAATACATCGTGACTGGGAAGACAGGGCTTTTGTCTCAGTTTGGGATTTCCCCACCCCCTCCACCCCAAGCAGACCCTGCGATGAGGACTGAAGTAGAGGTCACTGATGTGGGAGGGGCCAGGCACGGGGGTGGGAGGTGAGACAGGAAGCAAAGGAGGTGCTCACCACGCTACACTTGTGGGCGCCTGTGGCTCCATCTCACCGCCGAGGGGAGGGGTACAGGTCACGCCGTGACCTGAGTGGGAGGAGGGAGGAGGGTTTGCCCTGCACCTCTATTGGCTGCTGCATGTGGCCTGCTCCTGGGACACGGTCCCCAGCACCATCCGTGGGTCAGAGAAGGCAGAGAAAGCCCCCGGGGTGAGCAGCATCAGGTGGGAAATGTGGGGG
This sequence comes from Lasiurus borealis, assembly GCA_004026805.1. Classification (NCBI taxonomy): domain Eukaryota; kingdom Metazoa; phylum Chordata; class Mammalia; order Chiroptera; family Vespertilionidae; genus Lasiurus; species Lasiurus borealis. The sequence continues at coordinate 11,698 of PVJN01053452.1, read as the reverse complement.
AGCCCAAGAAACCTGGGAGCCCAGGGGCAATAGTGGGGTGCCCACCACCTACCGGGACTGCCCGAACAGAAGAGAGGCCTGTGGTGAGGCGTGCCAGCCCTGGCGTCCCAGGTGGTTCCCCCCAGACCAAGGCCCAGTCCTGTTCGCATGCTATCCTCGGAGCACAGTACCTGAGCAGCACACAGTAGGTGCTCAGCACAGGCTCATGGGTAAGTAAACACAGCAGGTGGCAGCAGGGACCCTGCCCCCTGGCTAGGAATAAATGCAGCCTCTGCCTTAGGCCCCAGCACAGGCGGCAAGCCCCCGGTGGGCAGGGGTCCTCCATGTGCCCTGCAGCCTGTGAAAGCAGGACCCCCACCCCCTCGGCCCCGACATAAACACCGGGACGCCACGTGTACGGCTCCTGCTGTGATTACCGCTGACTCAAGTGGCAGCTCATCCAATATTTAGACTGTGACGCCTCCCCACACCTCACTGGGCTGCAGCCAAGCGGATTGGGTTCCCGGAGCACGACGGGCGTTCACACCTGTCCAGGTTCAGCTCCACATGCCCCGCATTCCTGATGAGAGAACAGGCCTCCTTGCCAAGGAGATGCCACCTCCCACCTCCCAAGCCACCCAGGGAAACAAGCCGTGGCGCCATGATGCCTGGGGACGCCGGCAAAGCCCCGGGGTCAGGACGGGGAACGAACGACACATCAGGGTCCCAGACCTTCTCAATCGGCTGCGAAGACCACCGGTTCTTTCCGTGGCCCCTCTGCCGGGGCCTGCTTGCTTTCTTTGTAGGTGGTTTTGGTCTGCTGGTAGAAAGGCCCTGGGCACTGACCTACCCCTGCCCCCTACTGGCTGATGGTCATAAGCACATCCCTTCCTCTAGGAGCGGCCCTTGTGCTTTTTGGGTGCCCATCCCCCAGGCAGAGAGAAAGAACCAGGAGTCAGGAGGGGTGGGTCCCAGACCTGCTCCTTAAAAACAGTGGCCAAGGGCTCTGTGTGGCTGTAGAGCCCTCACAATACACCCTGTGTCAACTGAGATGTGCAAGTGGACACATGGGTTTTAAAGACTTGCCAGGAAAAAAATAACATCTCACTAATAATATATTACTTATACACTGAATGGCCAGACTACTATGATCTCTGAACATATAATAATCTGGCCACTCTGTGTACTTCTCCTGAGTACCTCATGTATTTGATAGCAAAGGGACTATCAATCATGCACCTGATCAGTTTTCCCGTTTGCACTGGCTGATAGAAAGCTCAGGACAGATAGGTGGTTGATCTCCAGCAAAAGTCTAGAATACTTTTGGCACCCATCTGAGACACAAATACACCGAGTGGCCAGATTATTATGCGTTCAGAGGCCAGAATAATCTGGCCACTCAGTATAGTTGACATAAAACACTGTATTAGCTTAAAGTATATAACAGAATAGTTTGACATATGTACATGTTGTAAAATGGTTACCACTCTAAGCTTAGTTAACATCATCACCTCACATGCTTACAAATGTGTGTTTTTCTTGCACTGAGACTTTTTTACTTTTTCTTTTTCTTTCTTTTTTTTAAATATATTTTATTGATTTTTTTACAGAAAGGAAGGGAGAGAGATAGAGAGTTAGAAACAACGATGAGAGAGAGACATCGATCAGCCACCTCCTGTACGCCCCCTACTGGAGTTGTGCCTGCAAGCAAGGTACATGGCCTTGACCGGAATCGAACCTGGGACCTTTCTCAGTCCGCAGGCCGAGGCTCTATCCACTGAGCCAAACTGGTCTCGGCTTTACTTTTTCTTAATGTGGCTACCGGGAAGGACAGGAGGCTTACGTGACTGGCCGTGCATGTTGACTGTACCGTGGCCCGCCCCAGAAGCTGCCTGGCTGCGGTGGAGTTTCCAGTAAGTCACACGGCCCTTCGGAAACCAGCAGACAGATCAGATGGCCTCGCCATCCATCCGTCCATCCAGGACACTCTGTGTCCCCGAGCGCCGACTCAAGAACAGCCTCAGGGAAGCCCACAAACCCACAGCATGCGGCCCCTGCTTTCTGGCCTTATCTCCAACCTTGTTTTAGTATAAGCGCTGAAGTGCCCTGTGATATTTCAGCTCCAGCCAGTGCAGTCTGTGCTCAGTGACTGCCACGTAAATGAGGGAAACCAGTAAGACCGATATCTCTTCTAGGAAGACAGCTGCTGACCTAAGACCCCTGACCCCTGCATGCTCCTTGACCCTCCGGGTGGGCTCCACTCTTCAAGTTAAGCCTGACTATCTGCAAACAGCCTTCAATCACGATCACCTGCAGGAGAGGCCTCGGCAGAACAGAGGCTGAGCAACGCCCAGACAGCAGGGTTGGGTTTAAAGATGGGCCTGGCTATTTGACCCTCAGGGCTGCGCGGGGAGAAGTGTGGCCACCAGCCGCCCTGCCCCTGGCTGTCAGCCCACCCCTCTGTCTCCTTCTCCGCTGTCAAAGGCAAACTCCACAGAGGTGCCCTTGGAAGTTCTTGGAGGAAGATGCTGAAGACAGACCGAGTGGGCAAGGCTGGGTGCCCAGATATTCGCTGGCCCTCTGCTCTGACTCGGGCACGCATGGCAGGGTGTTTGAGCTGGCCCTCATTGGAAACACTGTGACCAGTTGTCCCTCCAAACCCGAGTGTCCTGGGTGTTCCGCTAGGTCAGCAGAAGACAAGGCAGAGACTGTGCCAGTTCGCATCTTGATCAAGACAACAAAGGCCCCGAATTCTCAGCTGCTGCGCCGCCTCTCCTAACAGATGCCCCGGGAGATTCGCAGGAAACAGAGACCACACTGGTGCCTGCCCTCGGGGCATCTTGTTTGGGGAGATAAGGCTCTGGAAGCAGCAGGATAAAAAAAATGCAAGCTGGGGAAAGCTACTCAGCACCGTGGAGTTTCTTAAAGAGAGACGGCCCGGCCCCAGGCTGGTGGGGCTACCGAGAGCAGCTGGAGGAGGCGGGGGAGGACTATGGAAGCCCGTATGTGTGTGCCGGTGCCTGTGCGTGTGTGCATATGTGTGCATGTGAGCGTGTGGGCGCACTTGTGCAGCGGACAGTGCGGGGAGCCAGCCTGGCTTCCTCCAAGGTCTGCGATCTCCCAGGCCGCGCTGAGCGCGCCGCCCTCCATCTGGCCCCAGCTGTCCTTTGCCGAGAGCGTTCGTTGGCCAGGGCGCAGCACGCCATGTGCCTTTCACCTCCCCTCTCCACCCCATGAGCTGTGAGCTTAAACTGGAACACCCGGAGCAGGGTAAAGAACTTCCCCAAGGGCTCCTGGGAGGTGGCGGCATCCACGCCCCCTTTTTGGTGAGGTGGGCGCCACGAGCCTCTCTCTGGTGGGGGCTGTGTTTGTGGCACTGGTGGGCAGAGTCACTTCCTTTTCTCTTCCTTCCCTCAGCTCCACGCTGCACTGCCAGGGAGGAGGGCCCCCTTCTCGGAGCTAGGCTGTGCTTCTCCCCAACACGACTGGGATCTACTCCTATCTCTTGGCCTCCTGAGCCCCTGAATGAGCAGGTGTGGGGGTCCAGCATAGATACTGCCAGCTCAGCCCTGGATGGAGGGTGGCGGAGACCAGGCCATGGCTGTGAGAGCAGCCCAGCACCTCCCACATCCCTTCCCCCGGCTGTCCAGCTACCTAGGCCTTGGGGCCTGCCACCTCCAGCCCTCGGTGTCTGCTTCAGGCCGAGGCCTCGCTCCCCTGGCCTGACACCCCTCCAGCTGTCCCGGGGTGACCGGCAGGGCAGGAAACCCTCTCCCAGCAGAGAGCGGGGGCAGGAAGGAGAACTCGGGGCCGGGGGGATTATTCTGCTTGGCTTCCTCAGGGCTGACATAAAAGGGGCCGTTGTCCATGAGAGAGAGAGAAGGCCAAGATGGCCTGGCCCTAGCCCAACGGGCAGGCCAGCCCGGGACATCCACCAGGGTGGTCTTTAGGCGGGGCCGTCGCCTCAGCGTGGAGCCACAGGGGACAAGGGTTGTTGAGCAGGCTGTCTCTGGGCCTTGAGGAGGAGATACGTGGCAGTGGGGTTCTGCCTGAGAAATGGGGTGGCGGGAGGCCCTGCTAGTAAAACATCGGGGACGAACAGCCTTCATGTCCTGCTGCAGTTTGGGGCCGCTCCCTGGATGGGGTGACAGGCGCAGCCAGGAAGGCACAGAGTGGGGACTGGAACCCGGAGCCCACGGGGTTGCACAGACTCCCAGCTGTGGTTCCAGACCCATCCCTCCGAGAGTGTGCCCAGCAGCCCCACGGGCCACCCTCCCACTGGACGGCAGGAGATCCGCTCCCGCACCCGTGATTAGGCTGCAGGGGCCGGTCACACACCGGGTCTCGGTCTCCAGGGCCGCTGTGAGCATCAGTGCCCTGGCCCAGTGCCCCTTCATCTCCTGCTCGGCGGCTCAGCACCTTGGGAACCGCTCCAGCCCAGTCAGGCCTGGACCACAACAGGAGAGGGGCCTCAGCTGTCCCTGCTCTGAGGCCAGCCTCAATCTGTATGGACAAGACCTCCCCCTCCTCCTGCTGCTTGCCCTGGGGTCTGCCCTCCCTTTCCCCCCCGTCCCTTGCCTGTCCTTCTGGAACCTGTGACTGTGACCTGATTTGGAAATAAAGTCTTTGCAGATGGAATCAAGTTAAGATGAAGTCAGACTGGATTAGGGTGGGCCTTGAATCCAATGACAGATGTCCTTATAAAAGAAAGGCAGAGGGAGATTTGGGGACACAGAGAGTCACAGGAGAGAGTCCATGTGATGATAGAGGCAGAGACTGGGGGGATGTGGCCACAGCCAAGGAACACCTGGGGTCCCCAGAAGCCCTGCTGGGAGCCCACTGCCTCGCAGGGGGCAGGGGTGGGGGAGAGACACCTCCACTTGTGCCAGCATCTATGGGATTTTGGTCTCCGCCATCTGCTGCAGGGGAGAGCCCAAGAAACAGGGCGTCTGTTGGGCCTTGGAATTCGGGGCTGGCTCCTCCCCTCCCCGCAGTGCTCCCGCTGTCAGATGACCGAGGGCCGGAAGCCCAGCTGAGCCATCCTGACAGAGCCGCCGCCGTTGCTGAGGCTGCGGGGAAAGGCAGCCAGGATGTATTTACCTCAATTGCTCCTGCCTGGGAGGTTCGGAGGTGCAAGGCACTGAAGGGAGTAAGGCCCCAAACCCCTGAGCAGGCTGCGATTCGGGGCTCTGGCTGCAAACAGCGTGGGGGGCACGCCCCGTGTGGGGTGCACAGCCCTCCTGGCCCCGTGACCCGGAGCCTGTCACGCGCTAAGCAGCGTGGGTGGCTAAGGAGGCAGCAGCTGGCAGGCAGGACTTGGAGAGGAGCACAGTGCCCTTTCCAGATGAGGCTGGAGCCCCCTCCTCAGCCTGGCACACTCCATCTCACCCTCCCAAGCCTTGGCAGCCCCCTCTGGCCACTAGAAAGCCTGGGCCTGGCATGACTGACAAATGATGCCCAGGTGCCTGGGAGGAGGGAGAGTAATGGGATGTGTGAGGGTGCAGATGAGAGGGTCTGAGGGGGGAGGAAGTGATGAGGAGGGAAGAAGGGAGGAGGGAGAGGGGAGAGAGAGAAGGGGAAGGTGCAAGAGTGAGGAAAGCTGGTCCCAGTCATGAAACAAAGGATTGATGAAGGTAACGTTAGTGAGAGTGAGGTTTCATGCAAGTAGCTAGTATTTCTCGAGCACCACCGGCAGGTTTACACCTATTGATGCATTTGCCTCCCTAGCCATCCAATGGGGCAGCCATGGCTCTTATTCCCGTTTTCCTGACCAGCAAGCTGAGGCCAACAGCAGTTACAGGCTCCAAAACTGAGAGTGCCATTTGGTCCCAATAACCCCCTCTACCCCCCACTTCCTGCACCCCTCCCCCAGGCCTCTCCCATCACTGTCAGCACAGCTCTGTGTGGGCCACCCTGCAGGAGGCAGCTGCTGGGGAAGTTGGCAGGAGGTGCAGGCCAAGGCCGGGGGCCCCCCCAGTCTGGCCCAGCCGAGCACCCGATGGCGGGTCAGGGGTGAGGTGGCGCTAAGTGGCTTATGCCTCCGTGCAGAGGCCAACTGACAGACGGCCGGATTAACAAAGACGCGCTCTGTTCCCGGGCAGGTCATGTGGAAAGCGCAGCCACGACCCCTGTCACTTCTCCTTTTTTCTTTTTTAGTAAGAAGAGATGTTTGTTCCCGAGCCCAGGCAGAAGGGGGGTGCCCGCCTCTTCACCAGCTGTAACCACATCAGCTGCCGCGGGCACAATGGCTGCTTCTCGGCCATGTCCACCCCTCACCCCGGAGCCCCAACCCCGGGCCGCCAGCCGGCCAGGCGCACAGGATTCAGCCTGCTGCCCAGCTTTGCAGCAGAGCGGAGCGCCTGAGTGCCAGCTCGCAGAGCAGCCGCTGAAAACGGATCATTAGCCCCGAATGGAGCCTGCAGAGCAGGGGGCAGCGGGAGGGCAGGCCCTGGCAGCTTCCCCCGCTGCTCCTGGCCTGTTCCCTGGAGGGCCACCGAGGGCAGACTGCCGCCTGCCCCCCCCCCCCCCCATCCCATGCCATGATGATGCTGTTTCAGATATTCCAAGTCAAATAAAATAGATGCTAAAAATGCACCTCACCCGTGCTTTGCTAGTACGTATGTCAGAAATGTGGCTGCCCGACAATGGGACATATGCGGCCGGTGTTCTGTTTCGGTTGGGCAGCGCGAGTCTGGTGCTGCATTAATCAGAGGGGGCCAGGCCCACAGCCTCAGCAGCCCCTGAGCTTGTTAGAAATGCAGATTCCCGGGGCCCTGCCCAGGCCTGAAGAATTAAATCTTCACCCCTGGGCCAGCCCTGGAGCCCTACGACCGCTGTACTCAGGACCCGTCACCGAACGTATTGGTTCTCCCGTGCCCCCACGTGCCCATGTGGACACTTGGAAACTCCAAGTCAGCGGCCAGGCCTCCATCAGAGGCCGTGTAGTGCCCAGCTTGGGGCACCTTCTCCCGTGGGTCACGGTAACAGAAGACGTGGTTTTAGATGCTGAACTGGCCTGGTCTCTCCAAAGGGCTTCTGGTCAAAGCCCTGTTGACTTAGCCAGCGGTTCTCAACCTGTGGGCCGTGACCTGTTTTCTGATGGTCTTGGGCTCTACAGCAGTGACCCACAGGTTGAGAACCACTAGCAGGGTCGCCTAAGACCATCAGAAAACACAGATATTTACATTACGATTCACCACAACATGAGGAACTGTATTAAATGGTCGCATTAGAAAGGTTGAGAACCACCTAAATTTTAGGCTAAATGGAGAGGAACAATCTGCCTTGCAGGGTTCAAGAAATGTGTGCCCGAGAGCTTCCCACAGGCAGGGTGTTGAAAAGGTACACATTTCATTGTTTTGGGACACACACAGCCATGTCAAGCCAGGCTTGCCCTGGAGGATCTTTTGGGAGGCCAGTTCTGACCGAGGAGAGAGCGGTAAGAAAGATTTTTCCCATGCAGGGCCAGTGCAGTACGTATGTTGACAGTTGCTCTCGGGGAGTTTGTTTTTCCCAAGGAGTTTAAATGAAGTCCCTGTATACTTGTTTGTCATCAGCATTGCGCTTTGTGGCTTCAAATGGGTGCTGGTCTTGGAGGACGGCGTTACAGGTCTGTGTTGACACTCGATCTAGTGTCTTTTGAAGGTGTGCCCTCTCTCCTGCCTGCCCCAAAGGTTCTTCAGGGTCCTCCTGGAAGCTGGGCTCGGGGTCTGTGGGATAGTGGGGACAGTCAGTCCTGCCCTCGACCCTGCAGTTCTTGCCGCTGTGAGGTCTTCAGAGCAGAGGGTTCCTTTAGATGGCTCCTTTGAATTTAGAGAGGAAGCAGATCCAAATTCGAGTTCAAAAATGAGGAAGCCAAGATGACACTTAGTCAGGGTCTCCCCAGAGTTTGTGGCTAAATCCTGCTCCCATCTTCCCTCCCGCACCCCCGCTCCCTGGAGGCAGCCGCTGAAATTGCAGGCACAGCGCTTGTGGGGAAATGGCCATGTCCCTCCCTGTATGTCAAGAACCCACTACCTGCTTCAACAGACACGATCCTGCTTTTCCAAACTCCAAGGAACTGCGGGCAGGGAAGAAAGAGCCATGTCCAGAGCGGTTTCCCCTCAGCTCCAGGGGTGACCTGGTGTAGTCTAGTCTTCAGTGCCACTTGTGGTGGGCATGTTGGCCACCTTCAGAGGGGCTGGAGGTTAACATCACCTACGTGGGCGGTCAGCCACGTGTTTGTGACTGAATCTCAATACAAACTCTGGATGCTGAGGGCCAGGTGAACATCCCTGGTTGTTACATGCCGTCCGTGTGTCACCATGGTTACCATGAGAAGCTAACGCTGTCCTGACTCCATGGGGAGGGGACACCTGGGAGCTGTGTGTCTGGACCCCTCCTGGACCCACCTGATGTGCCTCTGCCCTTGGCTGTTTTCACTTTTAATTTATTTTTAAAATAATCCTTACTGGCATGTTTTTATTGATTTGAAAGAGAGAGATGGGAAGGAGGAAGAGAGAGAGAGAGAGAGAGAGAGAGAGAGAGACATCAATTGCCTCCTGCACACATCCTGATTGGGGATTGAACCTACAACCGGGGTATGTGCCCTGAATAGGAAGTGAACCTGTGACCCTTCAGTGCACCGGATGATGCTCCAAGCTACTGAGCCACACTGGCCAGGGCTGCCCTTGGCTGTTTTTGGTCTGGATCCTTTCACCGTCATAAACCACACTCGTGACTATCACAGCTCACAGCTCCTAGAAAAATTATCAGCCCTGAGAGTGATGTTGAGGACCCCTCCCCCCCAGCTCTGCATTGATGGAAGAGGTGAGGGCAGTCTTGTGGGTGGCTCCGAATCTTGGCGACAGCTAAACCAGAGAGAGCGTCGACAAGAAACAGGAGAAGGCGTGGCCATGGGCAAGGAGCTGCGAGATCTGAGGGGAAGTTCCCTGCCTCCCACTGTGCACCCGTTTGAAGTCCCTTAGACGCACCTGTCAGCAGGGAACCATGTCTGAGCTTCCCGCTGCCCGCCCACCCGCCCGGGAGCAGGGCGTCCGCTGCAGTCTGTCCGTGTGGCCTGAGCACAAACCCTGCCAAACCCCGATGCTGGGTCCACCTTGCAGAACCCCCTCACCTGCCCTGGCCTGCCAGATGCTGGGCCCACCCTGCTGCTCAGGGCTAGAACCCTAAGTGGTGTGAACTGGGTTCGGACACCTGGCCTCCTTCTCCCCCAAAGCGGAGCTTGTGTCCCAGTGCATGGTGGGAAGCAGCGCTGGGGGCGAGAACACTCAGGTTCCGGCACGCTCTCCCTTTGTGACCTGGCTCCGCGCAGGGCTGCTCTCCTCTGTGGAAAATGTTTTGCCTAAAAGCCTCTCTGTCAACCCCATCGCTCCCTCAAATTAGCCTCCGTGTGGCTTTGCCGAGGGCCAGAGGCAGCCCACTCTCTGGTTGGCCTATAATTGCTAGAAACTTCCTTCCCTACTGAGTCAAAGTCTTTCCCCTGGAACTCCACCCCCAGTCTGAGGCGAGCCCTCGGCTCCATCCAGAGTATATCGAGTTATTCTCTGCACAATGCACCCAACCTGCAGGAAGAGATGCCACGCTCTCACGATTAAGAATCCCTAACCCCCATGCCCCGTTTTCCAGTGGTGTGGCTCCCAGTGCCCAGCTTCCCTCCCCCGGACCTGCTCCTCTTTCCCTTTCCTTTCTGAGGCCACGGCCTGGTGCTTCTCCTGCATTGGAGTGGAGCTCCCTCAGACTGCCCGCCTCGCCTACGATGCCCAAAGGGTGAGCCAGGACCCCAACCCACCAGGCACTGTGGATGGAGAGAGGGCCTCCTACGCAGCCCGAGTGCCCGTCCTTCCAGGCTGTGAGTCACGACAGACAACCACCCCGGGCAGCAGCTGGGGCTACTCCAGCGTCCGCACAAAACAACGGGGTGATCGATCCCGTCCTCGCTCTGGGACTCAGTTTCCCCATCGTGAAACAAGAAGGCTAGCTCTGAGGCCCCTCTGTGTTCCGATGGCCCATGACTTTGGGCATTTGGTGCAGAGAGGACAAAACACAGCAATCATCCTCTAAGCAGAGTCACCTCTGATTCTGGAATCTTCTCCTGCGCCCAGGACTGCTCCTAGTTCCTACTCTCCCCATCCAGGTCGCTGTCTTTGTCTGGAGCCAGGAGGCAAACACGCCCACAGCCAGTCAGTGAGGATGCCCAGGCCAGTCCCGAAGAGTGCATGGGAAAGGGTGGGAACCAGCCCTTACATGCTGAGCTCAAAGTGATTCTTGATTAAAGACCCCAGCGTGTGAAAGTGGGAGCTGTGACCAGACCAGCGGCTTTGTTTATGGGGCACTCACCCTGTGCCAGGCACCTTTACACGCATTCTCTCACTTAATCCTCACAGCTACCCTACGGGGTGTATCTCATTTTCACCCTCGTTTTGCCCATGGGGCCAGCTGAAAGTCACTTTCCCCAGGTTTCCTGGAGCGCAGGAGGCCTGCTCCTGGCCATCTTATTTGTAACTTAGTCTGCAATTTGTGAGCTGGTGGCCTTGGGCCTTAGGAGTAGCAGGAGCAGTAGAACCTGCCACCCAGGGTTGTCACGAAGGTACAGGCAACCGGAAGGTACAAGATTACCATAGGTTTTAGTTCTAGTCAGAGGGCATCTCAGCGCCCTCTGGTGACAGGGAGGTCTCCCTGCCGGAGGAGGAGCCTCGCAGCAGCCTCAGAGGGACGGGTAGGGAATGACCACAGTCACCATCCACACGCCAACGGTGAGTAGTAACATCATCAGGATGGGCTTCTCCCTGGGAATATCTGGGTAGTGACTTAGCATTGAAACATGGATCTGAAACCGAAGCACCTCACTTCCTAGGATGCTCCCTCACCTCCACACTACCACGGCTGGGGCATATCCTGGAGCCCCAAGGATGAGCCAAATCAGAACGATGGGCACCTGGGAAGCCTCCAGTCACTTGGTCACTTCGCCTGAATGCCAGGCACATGCCGAGCACCCTGCTAGGTCCTGGGTGAGGCAGAGACAGGCTGAAGATCCCCCCAAATCTACTTCCTCTCCCTGGACACATCGTTAGGCAAAGATTTCCACCCCATCCCCTCTGGGTGGGGGCCACCGGACGAGCTTTCATTAGTGGGATGCAGGTGGAAGTGATGTCCCCACTGCACCATCTCCCACCTTCTGCTCGATGGCCTAGCAGTGGGGGACTCTGAGGCCCCAGGAGGCAGCAGCAGTGCCTGAGCCCTTCACCCATTCATGGAAGTTCTATAGAACACCCTACTGGACCATGCTTCTGCATTAACCATGGGAGAGTTGGGACTATGTGTTCCAGCCGCTAGCGTCACCCACCCTGCCTCAAACACCGAGCGTCAACAATGAGTAAGGCTTGAAATTATCTCAAGGAGCTCACAGTGCTCTCAGATTGATACACAGAGGCCCTTGCATCGAAGTTACTTGGGGGGAAAAATGCAGGTTCCCAGGCTGCGGGCCCTGCCTTCGGAACCAGCAGCTCTGGGCGTGCGGCTCTGTAACCCACATTGTAAACCAGCACCCCTGGTGATTCTGAGAGATAAATGCGTTTGAGAGCTGCTGGCACCAGAGCAGAAAATTATGCTCTCATTTTGTGCCGGAGAAGGGGACAGGCTGATCCTCCTGCCTGCGCCTCGCCCCCCTCCGCGCTGTCCGTGAAAAGCCCTGACAACAGCACCCCGGGGGTGGGAGGCC
>PVJN01053451.1:0-13734 GCA_004026805.1 Lasiurus borealis | reverse complement strand
GCCGAGACCGGTTTGGCTCAGTGGATAGAGCACCGGCTTGTGGACTGAAAGGTCCCAGGTTCGATTTCGGTCGGGGGCATGTACCTTGCTTGCGGGCACATCTCCACTGTGGGGTGTGCAGGAGGCGCCTGATCGATGTCTCTCTCTCATCGATGTTTCTGACTTTCTATCTCTCTCCCTTCCTCTCTGTAAAATATCAATAAAATATATTTTTTTTTTAAAAAAGAGAGAGAGAGACAGAGAGATAAAGAGAGACAGAGAGAGACAGAGAGAGATATGAAGAGAGAGAGAGAGAGGAAGAGAGAGACAGAAAGAGACAGAGAGAGAAAGAGAGATGAAGAGAGAGAGAGGAAGAGAGAAACAGAGACAGAGAGAAAAAGACAGAGACAGAGAGAGATATGAGGAGAGAGAGGAGAGACAAAGCCCAGCAGAAGCCGGTCTTGCTAGCAGGACACCCCAGCTCTGTCCCTGCTTCTGACAGTCTTTTCTCCAGAAAGAAGGTCCCTTCCCCACTTCTCCCCCCACCACTCCCCACCCCCGTCCTTCCCATCCTCCCACCCCCAGGCAGACCTGCTCTGCTGCAGCCGCCTCTGCTGCTGCTGCTGCTGCTGCTGCAGCTGCGGTTCAACTTCCACGACAGGAAGGTTCTGGAAGTCTTTATATTTTGTGCGAGGAGCGAAGCCTGATGAGATCAGCGGCAGGAAAAAGACGCTCAGGGCTCTCATCCACGCGAGGCGCGGGCTGGAAAGGGGAGAAACAGCACGGAGGGGGCCGCATTGGCCTCGTCCGAATCCGAGACCCAGAACTCGGCCCTCCATGCGGGCGAGGGGCCAGGGCACCCGGAGGCCGGGCACACGCAGGGCTCCCGGCCAGCACAGCCCCCTCCCTCTGCCCCGTCCCTCCTTCTGCTACCCCTTCCAGCTGGGGAGACACCTCCAGTCCCAGGAGCCTCTCAGGAGCCAGACTGAGCTGGGCACTGGGGCAGGGGCCTGGGGAGGCTGGGAGGGCTCAGGATTCAGTGACCCTTGGAAGCCCCTGGACCACCCGGCTCAGGAAGGACAGGTGTCCTGCCACGGGGGCGGGGACAGACGCTCCGAGGCGTGGGCATCACGAAGGTGCCAGCGGAAGCAAGTTGGAGAGGCAGAGCCTGTAAGGGGCGCTGGTGCGTCTCAGGCGGATCTGAGGTCCAGGAGGGCGGCCAGACCACAGGGGTCAGTCACCTGAGGCTCCTCGGGGAACGCATAGCCGGAGGCCAGGTCGCCAAGGTCCCGAGCTGCTCCCGACACCTCCCTGCAGGGGACCGAGTTCAGGTGCGCTGTGCTCTGGGCAGACGCTGGGACCTGCAAACCACCTCCTCCTCCGCCAGAAGAGATGGGGGTGCGGTCTGTGGAGTCCGGGTGCTGCTGGCCAGGAAGGGCCGAGCAACAGGTCTGGGCTCTGGGCAGCGAGGACAGCCCTCTGTGCCCACGGGGCATTGGAACCGCCTGCTGGCAGGGGAAGCGAGACAGAATGGTCCCTCCTTAAACTGGGTCACCAACCAACCGAGGGAGCCAGACAGGCAGAGCTGGGTGGGAGGGAAGGAGGGCAGAGAGCGGGGAGGCTGGGATCCGCCCGCACAGCGACTCGATAACAAGGGCCCCAAGTCGCCTTGACCTAAATAAAAAGGTGAAATGTCCTGCTCGCCACCAAGTGCGGATGGCGACACCATCATTGTATTTGTTTCCCCCGAAAGGCTTTCTTTTGCCTTTTGGAATCGGAAGTAGCAAGCCTCGAGGCAACGCATTATTTTAACCAAAGCTGGTACTGGAAAGCTGTGGGTAAGGAGATGCTTATGAAAAAAAAAAAAAAGTACAGGTAAGTAAACATCAGTTGCTCTTTTAGGATAACGTTCCAAAAAGCGAGCCCCAAAGTGGGGATGGAGGGGGGAATTCGGGGAGGCGGCGTGCATTATTCACCAGGCGGCCCTCTGCTTGCAACATTCTCTCTGGAGGAGAGAATGCGGCCTCCCCTCGGGGGCAGAAGCCCAGCCCTGACCCCGGGAAATGTATCGTATGCTATCGTATGCGCTTTGATGGACAAAGAACGCTGGGAATTGTATCATATGCGCCTCCATGGACCAGGAACTGCCGGGAATTGTATCCTGTGCTGAAATAGGACCTTAAGAGCCTTCGTCTCAGGTGAAAACTGCTGTTTGACCTGGAAGCTCACATCAATCCATCCCCCATCACTAAGTTTATTATTCTTCCTGGGCCTGAGGACCAGAACCATCATCAGAGATGGATCCCTGTTGACTCAGTGGCTCCAGGAGCTGAGACTGAAGACGGCCTTTAGAGATGATTAACGCTGCTCAGTTTTACAATTTGCTTTCACAAGACAGGTCCACATGCCAACGTCTAGCAGGGGTGGTTGGGAGGTAAGGAGCAGTCAACAGGAACCATTGCAGCCCACTGTTTGCAGATTTTAGAACAAGGGGAAAAAATGTGGTTTGCATCTTTAAAAGGGGCTGCATACTCCCGAGACAGCACGGTCGTGAGTGTGTGGACTCCACCTGCGTGTGGTGCCCTCACTGCTGTCGCTGGCTGGCCAACTCAATAAATCCTTGCTCGCTTATTGCCAACGTAGCATCCCCCGTGGTCATTTGCAACTGGTTGTGGAAGTCGCCCCCAAAACAGTGCGCCTGGATGGACGAGGAACGCCGGGAATTGTATCACATGCGCCTTGATGGACAAGGAACTCGGTTCTTCAGCCCCCGAGAGGAAGATCCGCCTGCGTAGGGACAATCAGGGACAGTCTGTCCCTCCTGCTGAATCTCGCACAGAACAAACTCTCTGACCTCAGTTCTGTGGGTGGGAAAATAAGACCGAAGTCATTCGCCAACTTGAACAGCAACCTTCCAGGTTTCAAACTTCACGCCGCAGAGGGTGCACTGAGGTCGGAAAGTATCATTTCAGCTGGTCCGGAGACTAGTCTTTCGCTGTGTCTCCAAATGGCTTTGGAGAGAGAGAGTGTGACATTGGAATCGGATCAAGTCGGTGGTTCAAAAGAGATGGCCTCTGTCTGCGTCCCGGCATGCTCCACTCCTTGCTACTCGTGATGGGGAAGCGGTAAGTGCAGCCACCGGAGGCGGCAGTCCTGAGAGGAGGAGACTCGCAGAATGTCGAGCCCTAAGGGGGGTGGAAGGGCGGAGAAAGGTAAATACCCCAAAATTCTTTAGTCTCCGCCTTAAATTCTATTCCGTTAAATTGACTTTCCTAGACCAGGTATGTCAGCTCAGGGGCAAGTTCAACTATATAGTGCGTGCATTGGTTTAGAGCAGTGGTCGGCAAACTCGTTATTCTGCAGAGCCAAATATCAACAGGACAAAGACAGAAATTTCTTTTGAGAGCCAAATTTTTTATTTTTTTATTTGTTAAATATATTGTATTGATTTTTTTACGGAGAGGAAGGGAGAGGGATAGAGAGTTAGAAACATCTCATGAGAGAGAGACATCGATCAGCCGCCTCCTGCACGCCCCCTACTGGGGATGTGCTCACAACCAGGATACATGGATACATGCCCTTGACCAGAATCGAACCTGGGACCTTTCAGTTCTCAGACCCACGCTCTATCCACTGAGCCAAACCGGTTTCAGCTCCTCCATGCTCTCTAAAATGGAAAAATATCCTCAGGTGAGGATTAAAGAGAAAAAAAAATGTCGTTGGTCTTTGTGAAACTATGGTTATTGGATGAAGTGGGGGTTCCTTCGCCCCCCTGGTTGCTGGAAGCGGAATCTGGAGATTCGTATCTGGAGAAAGAGAATCGTCTGAGACTTCCATGGGAGAACAAATGTGTCGCTTTATTTTTTCTCAACTTGAACTTCTCACGATGGACGGTATTGGGGGGCATCTTGTCCGCAGAGACGGGGAGGAACGGCGGTGCCTCTGGCCGTCAGGCTGTGGAATCTGGCTCGGAGCCGCAGCGGCGGTGCCCACGGGGCATTGTGACGTCACGCCGGAGGCCCGGGGACGCTCTGTCACAATGGTCCCGGGTGACAGCCAGCGGGCCCGGGCCTGCGGCCACTCTCTGTGCTGAGTGCTCAGCAGGAGGCCTTGCTCGCTGGGCGGCGACAGCTCTCGGGATGGGGAACCTGGCCTCGTGGTGCGGAGGTATGTCCGGGGGCGGTGAGGGGACCCCCAGGGGATGCTGTCCCTTCTCAGGGGCGAGGCCATACTTCTCCCCGCGTCTTCTCGGCACGTTCGTGCCTCTCCTGACAGCTGTCACGTAGAGTTGTAAATGTCTGGTGTCCTGCGATGTTTGGCACCTTCACTGTTTAGAGAGGTATTCTTTGTTTGTTTTTTAAAATATATTTTATTGATTTTTCACAGAAAGGAAGGGAGAGGGATAGAGAGCTAGAAACATCAATGAGAGACAGACATCGATCAGTTGCCTCCTGCACACCCCCTACTGGGGTGTTGAAAGGTGAGCGCCCACAAGTGGCTCCGGTTGCCACACTGGATGGAATGGAAGAGCAGGATGGCGGCTGCTGGCACAGGTGCTCTCTGAGCCTCCGTGAAGGGGGGCAGCTGAGCAGAGCCCCGAGGGAGGGTGGAGGGAGCCCGGGGCTCAATGGGAGGAGCAGTCAGTCAGTGCTGGTTTCCACGGTCACCTGTGGGCGGGGGAGCACAGCACGAGGGAGGGGTCCCTGCGCAGCAAGTGGGGGGGGGGTTGGTAGGAAACACAGTGGTAAGGGTAGTGGTGGGGTGTCAGGCAGGTCCGTTTCGGCCCCCACAGGACTCGAGGTTTTATTCCGCACGTGACACAGGGGAGCCGCAGCGAAGGGGCTGGGAGTCCCGGGTGTGACGTCTGATGCTGAGACATGAGAGGTGTGGTCACTGGCTCCTCCCCGTGTTCTGGGTGCCGGGCTCCGGTTCCCGGGGTTCCTCACGGGCGGTTAGTGGGGGGGGGGGGGGCAGGAGGTCCTTGAAGCTGAAGGGGTCACAGAGCCTCAGCCTCCTGCCCACACGTCTGCCTTCCTCTTCTCCCATCCCCACCTCCTTCTCAGGTGAGCCCGGAGCGCTGCTGGCCTCCTTTGGTGGTCTAGAAAATTCTTTTTGTTTTATTCTCCAAAACTAAAAGAAAAAGACAATTTGGGTTTTAAAAGATGAGGAAGACATTCTCCATGGACTTCAGGAGCCTCTATGAGGTTTTTGCTGCTTATCATTACGTGATCAATTCTTTCTCCCTCTGGGAGTTCGTTAGTATTAAAAGGCACAAAATAGTCTTTCTTCCCCACCCACTATGGAATTGGCTGTTATAATGATATATGTGAATTGACTTAGTTTGCTTCATGCATGGAAAAAAACACAAAAATCACAATGTTTTATGATACAAATCGTTACTTAGTAATAGAAATATTTTTTTTTCATTTTAGTTAATCTATTACGGACTTTGGGTTAGAGCAGTGGTTCTCAACCTTCCTAAGGCCGCGACCCTTGCATACAGTTCCTCATGAGGTGGTGACCCCTCAACCATGAAATTTTGCTACTGTGATGCATCGTGATGTAAATATCTGCATTTTCCAATGGTCTTAGGTGACCCCTGTGAAAGGGGTCGCGACCCATAGGTTGAGAACCGCTGGGTTAGAGGATGACTTATCCATTGCTTACCTTTGAACCATTGTCCTCAGCGAACGTTTGCTCACATAGACGAGACTGCTGGTCTGGGCATTCCACTGACTGATCATCATTCAGCAGAAGGCGGGGTCGTGTGGGGTGAAGCAGCTTGATCTTGTCTGGAAACTAACCCACGGCCCCAAAATAAAGGCAAGAACCAAGCATGTGAAGCAACAGCCCCACCGGACCCCCGGGGTCTGCAGGCCCCCCTGCCTCAGGCGCCTGTGCTCACGGCCCTCCTCTCCCTGATTTCCAGGCCGGAAGCAGGTGTGGGATCACGAGGACCCCCTCTTCTTCCTGAAACGCCTGGTGGTGGTGGTGGTTCCTCAGCGGGCGGCCTTCTGGAGACAAACCTGCCATCTCCGTCTGTTTCCCCAGAGCAGCCCCCACCCCTTGGCACCCCTCGGCAGCCAGAGCCCTGGCGGGGACCTCAGAGAGGCCGGGGCCAGAGCACAGGGCAGCCAGAGGCCGGCACAGGCCAGGCAGGGCCGCATCCTCTGGCGGAGAGAGGGACTGGCAGGTGTGGCAGGCGCCGGCACTCAGCCCACCAGGCCGTGGTGGCCGCCCCTGGTGTAAGCACAGCCTAGGACCCTCCCCTGGCCTACACCACCCCCAGCCTGCAACCTTTGGTATATGAAATGACACTCCAACCAACTGAGCCACACGGGTCCAGGGAACTATATTTTTAAAAGCCAATTGGGTCGAGAGGTGTTTTTTTAATTATTATTATTCCAAAATCTAGTTAAGTGTTTAATTAGATATTTTAAAATACATTTTTAAAAACAGTTGTAAAGGCTGAGAGACAGAATAAAAACCAACTTCAGTGGAGCTTGAGATGGTACAGAAAGAGATAAATTTTATTTATCAATCAAAGACCTTTAGAAAGAGGAACAGCTTCATAAAAGAAAACAAAAAATATAGATAGAAAAAATATACCCCAAGTACTCCTTAGAAAGCGTTCTGGAAACTTTGAACACTATTTCCCAGATATTCAAAGTTTTAGGTCGTCTCAGGCCTTGATTCAGGTGATCCAGACGTCCAGACACTCATAGTCAGGGCCAAGTTCCCCTAAGGCGCATTTATTCCGATTTACCCTAGGCAGTGCGCCCTCAGGAGCCGGCGTCTCCAGTTGAGGTGTAGGAGACGGAAAAAGACAGGCTGCTTTCCTCCATGTCCTCTTTCCCCACTTTTGCTTCATAAAGAGAAACACCCGGCACGGAGCACCCAGCTTCCTGGAGGAGGATCCGGTGAACCAGCACACGCAGGCAGACCCAGACGATGTGGGTGCAGAGAGGACTATGGTCGCTGATGCTTTGTCATCAGTCAGGAAGCACAGCAGGGTCCTCGTGACACCCCACCAAAGCCGCTCCTCTAGGCCTCCGACA
Organism: Lasiurus borealis; assembly: GCA_004026805.1. Taxonomy (NCBI): domain Eukaryota; kingdom Metazoa; phylum Chordata; class Mammalia; order Chiroptera; family Vespertilionidae; genus Lasiurus; species Lasiurus borealis. The sequence continues at coordinate 6,697 of PVJN01053451.1, read as the reverse complement.
ATGCTGCACCAGCCCGGCGCACGCGCGCTCACTGCTGTCGACACAGAGGGAGGTGGTCCTAGGAGGGCTCGGTCTCTGACCTTCATCATGACTCATCTGTAACAGAACCGCCCAGAGCGGGCCACTCAACCCTCATCCAAGTGCACAGGCCTCACGGTGGCAGAGCACGTCTAGGCTACTGCTGGAGCAGGCTTCGCGAGATCAGCATCCTCATCACTTCGTTGCTGCCTGGAAGAGGGGGGAGTCAGAAGGAAGGAGTGAGTAGCAGCAACGTCGGCCTGAGAGCTTGGCAGAGTCCGATCAGGGGTCCACGCCTCGCTCAGGGCAGGCATGATGCAAACTACGATTGGTGCTTTTATCCCGGCAGGGAACCAAATTACCAGCGACTTCTCTCCCACGTACAGAGGCAGGTCAGAAAGTGAGGATTAAATTTGCTTTTACGAAGACTTCTCCTGCCCGGGCCGGTGTGGCTTGGTTGGTTGCGCATCATCCCATGCACTGAGGGGGTGCTGGTCTGATCCCAGGTCAGGCACGTGCCCAGGCTGTGGGGTGTCCCCAGTAGGGGGCATGCAGGAGGCGGCTGATGAATGTTCTCTCTCCCTCTCCCTTCCTCTCTTTCTAAAAATCAATAAACTAGTCTTTACATAAAGAAAGCTCTCCTGATGGTAAAGTACTTAGATTAGGTAAAAGAAGAAGAAATAATATATATAGCATAATTCTTTTTTTTTTTAATGTACCTATCAAAGCATAGAAAAAGACCAAAAGAGGTATTTTTGGACTTACATATGAAAGGAGTCCAAATTATTAAATCTAGATGTGGATACATAAGTGATTTTTTTGTTTTTTTACTTATCCTATATTTTATCAATTTTCAACAGTAAATACACAAATTTCTTTGGTAATCAGAGAAATTTAAAAACAAACAAACATGCCAAAACCAGTTTGGCTCAGTGGATAGAGCGTTGGCCTGTGGACTGAAAGGTCCCAGGTTCGATTCCGGTCAAGGGCATGTAACTTGGTTGTGGGCACATCCCCTGTAGGGTGCGTGCAGGAAGCGGCTGATCGATGTCTCTTTCTCATCGATGTTTCTGGCTCTCTATCTCTCTCTCTTCTTCTCTGTGAAAAATCAATAAAATATATTAAATAAATAAACAAATAAGCAAGCAAACATTTTCCCCAATGGGGTGGAGGGTCGGGGGGTGGGGGGCGGTGGCAATGGCTTGCTTCATTTTTACAACGGCTTTTAATGCGGAGAGAAATAGAAGCCTCTATGAGGGACGAGTAATCACACATCTCAAATAAAATCAGGTCTAAAATTCCTGATTTATGCCCATGATAGACAAAGGGATAAAGATCAGTGCCCGGCTTTTCCCACTTACTCTGAGGGGTAAAAGACTGGTTTAAGTGAAGGTAAAGTTTCCTACACTCGTAGCGCTGGGTGAGAAAGAGACGGCAGGAGCAGAGGAGGAGACTGCAGTAGAGAGTAAGGCTGATTCATCTGAGCGCCAGAACTGAGCTCATCCACATACTTTTGGGGTGAGGTGTGCGAGTGGGGTTCTCAGGCAAGCAGCAGCAGCCCCCCTGGGAAACCTGCTGCAGCTGCAAATTCTGGCCACCCAAGAGCCCGAGACAGACACTCGGGGGTGGGACCTGGCCACCTGTCTCACAGCCCTCCAGTGACGCTCGGGTGTGCCCAGGTCTGAGAAGGCGGCTTTTAACGCAGGAGAGACAATGCTCAGAGGCCTCCGCTCCGCCCGTGAACGCAAGTCACTTAGACAAGCTGTTGCCACCTGCTTTGCCTACAGTGTCACCACCCCGGACACCTGCACCAGCTGGAACAACAGTGAAAGGACTTCAAGGCGTGTGCACGGGCGTGGCAAGTGAAGGCCAGGCTCTGAGCGTGACTAATAGTGTACAGTGTAAGCCTTACACATTTCCCGCCTGCATGTGCGGTGACCAAGAAGATACCCATATACGCATGACTATTTCACTAAAAAATGCAGTAGCAATATCGACAGAAATGTCTTTTACCCTCCGGCTGGTCACCAGTTGATCACACTGGCTGCCACTGGACCTTTAAATCACTGTCCAGAAGTCAAGGGATTCCTGAGGACCGAGTACTTACAACAGCCAAGAATAGTGGCTGCTAGAGTTTTCAAAATGTGTGCTCATATATCAACAGCTTAAGCCTTCTCTAAAATTCCAAAGAAAAAGACGAAAAGAGAAGCGACTCCGGGACTGGTGCCCTCTATGGGCAGCACAGGCCCCCCTGGAGCAGGGAGGAGGCGGCGGGCAGGAAGATGCTGCCCCCGGGGCCTGGCTGGGATCCCGTGAGCACCCTGGAGGGAGAGACCGCCTCTGGGAGGTTTACCTTCCAGGATCTGATGGACCCTGCAGTCCCGCATGTACTGCTGGACGGCGTAGTCCTTCAGGTAGCCGTAGCCGCCGTGCATCTGCAAGGCCTGGTTGCAGATCTGCGGGGGACACAGATGGGGCAGCTATAACTCAGGAAGCCGGAACCAGAGGCTGCTCGCTCCACCCCAGCCCTCGAGCTGCTGAGAACTAACGTGAAAGAGAGGAAGCACCTCCAGATGACCAGCCAGGCTGAAAGGGGCTCGGGGCTCTGTGGTCAGAGACAAGGGTGTCCACCTGCTGAATGTCAGTCCCCAAAGGACAGGCAGAGCAGAGGCCCAGCTTCCTGGCTCGCAGGGAGGAGCCATCGACAACAGCGCCGGCTGGGATTCTATGAGGCTAAGGTGCCATCTAGTGGCAACAACACAGCCTCAGCGTGGAATGGCCTTGACCCTGACATTGTAAACATAGCACATGGGAGCAGGAGGCACTGGGCTCCCTGCACCTTCTCCCAAAGGCAGGTCTCGGCCGGCACACAACCCCAGGGCAGTGACAGAGGAACCTGTGTGGTGGCCTGGACCAGGTCAAAGCCAGCTGGGGCGCCCCTTGCCAGCCCCCCCCGAGTTAATTCTTATCCCTGCGCCCCAAGACTATCGATCCCTGCAGCATCCCAGTGGCTGACCGAGCAGCTGCTCCCGGTTCACGGGAGAGCCGAGTGGGTCATCACTTACGGCGAAACATTCGTCTGTAGCAAAGAGCTTGGCCATGGCGCACAGGGCCACCGCGTCGTCCCGCTCCTCCTGCAGAGCCACCGCCGCGCTGCGGACCAGCAGCCGCGAGGCCGTCAGCCTTGTGGCCATATCAGCCATTTTGAACTGCAGGTACTGCGGCAAGAGGGGAGGAGAGAACCAGTCAAGCAGACGGCCCCCGGCAGCACCTGCTCTGGGCCTCTGTCAGATCAACAACGAGGCACCTTTCCTAGGTGACTCGCAGCCTCAAAGCCGCCTGGCTCTTGCAGAGAAAATGCACCGCCTGGAGTTCAGTTCCCTGCACTGATATCATTGCCTCTGGTAAAGACTACTGATAGAGCCAAAACCGGTTTGGCTCAGGGATAGAGAGTCAGCCCGCAGACAGAGGAGTCCCAGGTTCGATTCCAGTCAGAGGCATGCATCTTGGTTGCGGGCACATCCCCAGTGGGGGGGTGTGCAGGAGGCAGCTGATTGATGTCTCTCTCTCATCGATGTTTCTGACTTTCTATCCCTCTCCCTTCTTCTCTGTAAAAAATCAATAAAATATATACATATATATATATATTTTTTAATTTTTAAAAAAATATATTTTATTGATTTTTCACAGAGAGGAAGGGAGAGGGATAGAAAGTCAGAAACATCGATGAGAGAGAGACATCAATCAGCCGCCTCCTGCACACCCTACACTGGAGATGTGCCCACAAGCAAGGTACATGCCCCCAACCAGAATTGAACCCGGGACCTTTCAGTCCAAAGGCCAACGCTCTATCCACTGAGCCAAACCGGTCTCGGCAATAAAATATATATATTTTTAAAAAAAGACTACTGATAGAGAGCACAGGTTCCAGCTAAGACGGGGCAGAATTCCACTCGCCCGGAGAACGTGGGCCACAGACCAGGTCTCGGGCCAGCACTGGGCAGTTACCTGGTTATTGGCCAGAAGCTCTCCAAACTGCTTCCGGACATTGAGGTGGTCTCGGGCGAGGGTGACGGAAGCATGCGCAGCCCCGACCGAGCAGGAAGCTAGGAAGGAGAAGTGCAGACCTGCGACTCAGCCAGAGGACACCGCTGCCCGCCCCAGCCCGCTACCCTCCCTGCCCCTCCCTTCGAGTCCTCACCAACGTTGATCCTCCCTCCGTTCAGGCCTTTCATGGCAATATGGAAGCCTTGCCCCTCGTTCCCGATTCTGTTGGCCGCAGGGACAGCACAGTCTTCAAAGATCACGGCGCGTGTTGGCTGTGAGTTCCACCCCACCTGGCAAAAATCAGGGACTGGGACTCAGAACTCCTGGACACTGAAACTGGGACTCAAACATTTTTTTTTGTTCTTATAGGTTTATTTCTAGCCCGTAGAGGCAAGATGTTTTTAAAGAAAAGAATCAGGGGGGAAAAACAAAACAAAACAAAAAAGAGATACAGAGGCAAAGAAGCAGTGAACAGACTGTCGTACTAGAGTGGGGAAGGCAGGGGAGATTGAGGGGGATTCGAATATGCCAAGTCCAAGCACGTGCTGGCAGGACAGAGGGCCACCGAGCAGGGAGGGGCAAAGGCCAGCGGCTCAGATCCCCAGAAGTGTATTTAGGGGTTACCTCATTACTTGACTTCTCCCCAAAGGTCTAACCATAACAGTACACGTCGCAGGCAGATAACTGTGCCAGGCATCTGGCCTAACAAATCCGAATGGGCCTCGCCCTCATTAACCAGCCCCAGTTACATAATTACAGCTGGACTGTTCACAGCTTGGCAATGAGCTTTCTTAATCCTAGCAATGTCTTCTCAAAGCACCCTCGGGAATACGCTCCCTTTGACCATGGATGAAATATCCACAATCATCTCCAATGGGTTATACTTCATTTTTACATAAAGAAAAGAAGTGGCCCATCTACATCATTCCCGAGACTTCTGCTCAACTCCAGACCTTCTATACAGATGTATTCTTGGGATAACAGAAGCTGGGTAAGAAATACAGGCCAGCCAGGACCGGTTTGGCTCAGTGGATAAAGCATCGACCTGCGGACTGAAAGGTCCCAGGTTTGATTCCAGTCAGGGGCATATACCTTGGTTGCGGGCACGTCTCAGTGGGGGGGCATGCAGGAGGCAGCTGATCAATGTCTCTCTCTCACTGATGTTTCTAACTTCCTGTCACTCCCTTCCTCTCTGTGAAAAATCAATAAAATATATTTAAAAAAAAAGAAATATAGGCCACTCTGGGAAGAGGAGAGTAGACAGAAGAAATCACTCCCATTGAAGCTACAGGCAGCTGTGGACTGCCGGGCCAACTGCCACTGTCACCATTGGCCTACAGTTCTGTTGACGATGCCTTATTCTATTTTATGTTCCCGTCCAAGTCCTTCTAGAAGCAACTGCCTCCAAGGCAAGATGGAAGACACGAGAAGCAGAGTGTGGTCTGGTGGGGCATCTCATAGCTTGAATCAACAGCCACTCACCTTCTTTTCCTTCTTGCCAAAGCTGAGGCCAGGGGTTCCTTTCTCCACCACTATGCACGAGATGCCTTTGGGGCCCGGTCCTCCTGTCCGGCACATGACCACGTAGATGTCCGACTCCCCTCCACCGCTGATGAAGGCCTGGGGAGTGGCAGGAGGCGTGCCCAGGTATCAGGGAACGCCGGGGTTCTCCGGGCCTGCCATCCGGGAAAACACCTGGGGGCCTCCCGACCCTGGGACACTAAGACAAGCATGTCAAACTCGTGTAGCCACATGCCTCGTTGAATGCGGCCCGCCGGCGCGAGTTTGACATGCTTTCACCGAGAGGTACGGTGGCACGGATGTAAGAAGGGGCACAAAGAGACAGCACTGACCGGGAAAGCAGGGGTCTAGCTGATGAGACCATAAGAAGCGTAGACAAAAATGAATGAGATCAGAAGAGACAGAAACAGGGGAGGGGAATGAAGGGAAACGGGTCGGGGCTCTCTTCCTGACACGTACAAATCCTACGGGAATATCAACTCGCAGACAGCAAGGACCCAGGCGCGGTCAGCAAGATGGGAACAATCTCAAGTCGCTCTGGGAGGAGGGCATGCTGGTACCTTGGAGCCATTGAGGATGTAATGATCTCCTTGCCGTTTAGCTGAGGTCAAAAGAGAGGCAGCATCGCTCCCACTTCCTGAGGCAGGGGTCAGAGAGGCAGGAGAGGGTGGGGAGGAAGTCAGGGAAGTGACGGGAGCTCCTGCGTGGTCCCATCTCCTAGGAAACCTTCCCTTATGCACACACTCGGAGCCTGGCACTTTAAAATCCAGATGGCCACAGAACTCTCCGTCCTGGGCACAAACTGCATACCCTTCAGACTGTTCTACCTCCGTCTCGCGAGTGAGCCTCCGAGAACAGCGGTCGCCAACCTTTTGGACCTCACGGGCCACCAGAGGCCCGCAGCCCGCCGGTTGGCAACCGCTGTCCTGGAGAAACTGCCCTCAAGGCTTCTTAGTCTTGTACCATCAAGGGAGGACCATCTGTTCCTCTGGGCCAGTACCAGGTTGTGTGTGTCAACGGGCTAAGGAACGCTCAGTGACCGCACCGGAGTGACACCCCAGCGGGCGAACGGCAGACCCACCTGGCTCAGTGAGACAGTAGGAGGCAAACT
>PVJN01053450.1:0-13734 GCA_004026805.1 Lasiurus borealis | reverse complement strand
TACAGTAACAGTTACTCCATCATTGTAGAGATAGAAGCTGACAATTCTAATTATAAACAGAATTCCATACAGGCCATCACTAATGATATTTTTTTCTAACTTAAAACAAGGTTGGACCACTTTTAATTTTGATATTTTTCCCCTCTCCCTTTGACATATGGGAATAGGAAAAACAATAACAAACAAAAATCAGATTAAGATAGACCATCAAAGTTCACCCGCAAGAGTAAATGTGAAGAAAAAAAGAGATAAAAGTTTGAGTCGTGGCTTAATTTCAAACGGGTATGGTCTTGAACAAGCTCCTTAATGTCTTGTAACTTTAAGTTCCTTCTTAGAAAAATGGGTCTAATCCTACCCTGCTTTTTCCACAGGGATACTTTAAATACATTGTAAATTAATGCATGAATATGAAAACCTTCTCTAAACTCTATAAGACACAAAACAACTAAGAATTACTTTTATTATTATTTAGTAAAATGCAATCCTGTCCTTTCAGACTACTCTAGTTTTCTCTCCATCTTCCCAGTTATTTGGATATTTGTTTCAGGATTCTTTTATAGCCCCGCCTCCTCTTTCTCTCTCTGTTGGTTTGTAGTTTTCAGTAAGAGAGGGGCTCTGAGCACTAGGCTGGAAAGAAAGATTCTGCAACATTTACCTTGTAGGGAAATTTTTTCTCCTCTCTATGGGATTATGCTTAAGAAATCATACTTTGGGTTGTCAGACAATCAAGACAGCAATAAAACCTGTTTACTTTCACTTAGGGAAATGATGATCATGATTTTATAAGACTTCCTTATTTTAAAATATTTCTGCATATTTTAACAAAGTTTAAAATGAAACATTTAAAAGTTTATTGCTTATAGGGAATGCCATGACTGAATCCATTGCTGGTAGAAACTGTTCAATCTCTGGTATCCTGTCATCTCTAGGACACTTGAACCCTCTGACTTTTCAGAAATGCTCACTCGTGAGACAAAGAGCTAACCTTGTCTCAATATATAAAAGAAAACAGACCCTACAGATACCCTGCTTTCTCAATTAGTTCTATATATATTTTAAATCAATGGTGGGAAACATCTGGCTTTCAGACCGTATAAGGCCCACAAATTCCTTTGGCCTGCCAAGGCATCAGGGGTGAGATAATTGAATATTTGACCAAATATGGCAGGCTAATTTTTAAGTTGATAATTTTTAAATATTATAAACAAGGTTCCCTGTCTCTGTTCTAAAGCCTAGAAGCCAGGCCCCTTTCTTCTAGTCTTTGTTCTTCCTCCTTCTAGCTATTTTACCTCAAGCAGTTATTCAACTTCTCCAATCTCAGTTTCCCCATTTATGAAATGGGCTGATATGAGTACCAGCTCATGGAGTTGATGTATATTTGAATAAATTATTAATAGAAAGCACTTATAATAGTCCCTTGTCTTTTGTACAAGAATTCAATAAGCATTAGTATAAAAAATGTTCTCTTGGTTTTGTGCTCTTCACTTAGTATATGTGGTACAATATTTATTGTGGCACAAAATTTATTGGCACAGACTATTCTAGTTTTTGAGTGTCTGAATTGGGTGGGTAGAATCTTAACATTTCCAAGCCAGTTTTATCCCAGAACAAAGGAACTCTTAGAATTTGTTTGAAGGAATATCTAAGTTTATGCAATTTACAATTTGGAGCCTGGATCTTAGAGTTAAGAGTCCCTCTGTTAGTGCTGGGCATTCCAGCTGCTTCTTGGGTGGGAGATAAGAAGGCCTGTGTATTTCTGGAGATGTCTTCATCACAGGTGGGAGTTTGTGAAAGAGAAGGAATAGGGTTCCCTCCCAACAATGCTGCCATCCACAGTGTCCACAGTTATCCCCTAGCACCTCATAAATACCTCCAATGAAGCACATTCCTCTTTGTGAGTAGCAATTGCTTGTTTTAGTAAATCTGGCTTCCCTGTAATTTTGAATTATTTGTGGAGTCATTAGAACGCTTAGCATTTAACACAGTTCATGGCACTTAATAGGTAGTAAATGTTCAATTAATGTTAAAAATCAAATTGTGGTTTTACATTTCAGTATTATTTTTGTAAATATTCAATTAATGTTAAAAATCAAATTGTGGTTTTACATTTCAGTATTATTTTTGTGTCTCTTTATATTGACTGGCAATTTAAATGAGTGTTTAGATGAGAAAAACATTAGAAAATAGTAGTCAGTCCTGCACTTAGTTGAAACCAAAGCCCTTCAGTGTCTTGCAAGTAGAGAGCTGAGAATCATGCAGACCTAAGAAGAAGGAACCTAATGTCATTATCTCAACAATGTGTTTTTAACTAAGACCATGACTTTGATGAAAACTTCTACTCCTGGCTTTTTCTAAATATACTCCCACTTATCAGCCAGAAAATCCTTGAAAAATACAAGTCTGATAATACGTCTTCTTTGCTTAAAACTCTTCCATTGGACTTAAAGTCAAATCCACAACACCAGGGGCTCCAGGGCCCTGTGCTTCAGCCCTTGCTGACCTTCCAGTTGCATTTGACACCATTCTCCCCCTCATTCTCTGGGCTCTATATGTTCTTACTTTCTCTGAGTCTTCTAATATGCCCTTTCCAGCTGGAAAGCTTTAGCACATATTTCTTTCTCTGCTGGTACTCTCTTCCTCACTGGGTTTCACGTTTGCTCTTTCTTCTTTTCAGTTCCCCCCTGAGAACCACTCCAAAGGAGAAACCCTCCTCTAATTGGCATCACAGGCACTGTTTGCATGCTTCATAGCATTCACCACTATTTCTTAATTATGCATTTGTTAATGAGCTCTTTTTAGTTTGTTTTCTTGCTGGAAACACATAAGTTTGTGAGGAATAAAAATATTCCCAATTAAAATCAAATATATAAATTTATGAAGTTATAAAACTTAAGTTGTAGGTTTGTCTCTCTCTTATATTCCCAGTGCTAACTACAACCTTGGTTTCTCGTATTTATTGAAATAATTATGGATTAGTGAACTTTTCAAATTGAACTTGCATCCTTTTTCTTATCTCACCAGGCAAGGAGGTGTTTGGAAGTGACATATATTAATGTGCAAGTGTGTTGGCAGATGTGAGAGACTGAACACTCAAGTATGTAGACTCACTGTGTAGAGTAAACTCATTTTGGCTGAGCCATGAAGGAATTGTGTCTTGAGAGAAAGGAATGGGTCAGATCAAAGGGAAGTTATAAAGGGACAGGTTAACCAGGTTTCTAGTATGGAGAGCTGAAGGCTTATTTCCCCAGGCCTAGAAGAGGTCCTGATGTGCATGGAAAGAACAGCCTAGTGTCCAGTTCCAAGAGGGGTGTTGTGGGATAACCCTATGTAATAAAACGTAATATACAAATTGACCGAAATGGTGGAACAATCTGCAGAACTACTAGTCACTATGACATGCTCGACCACCAAGGGGAAGATGCTCAACACAGGAGCTGCCCCTGGTGTCAGGGCACTCCCATAGGAGAGTACCATTCAGCCAGAAGCCAGGCTCATGGTTGGTGAGCAGGCTCACTGCTGGTGAGCGCAGTGGAGGTGGTAGGAGCCTCTTCTGCTTCTGCAGGTGGGCAGTAAGGAGTAAAGGGTGCCGGACCGTGAGAGCCCCAGACTGTGAGAGGGATGTCTGACTGCAAGTTGGGACATTCCCTGAAGGGTCCCAGACTGGGAGAGGGTGCAGGCTGGATTAAGAGAGACATCCCAGTGCATGAATTTTGTGCACTGAGCCTCTAGTGAAATATAATTTTTAAAAGTTTTTTATTGATTTATTAAAAAGGAGAGAGAGAGAGAGAGAGAGAGAGAGAGAGAGAGAGAGAGAGAGATCAATTGGCTGCCTTCCGTACTATCCAACGTCAGGGATAAACTCACAACCTGTGTATATGCCCTGACTAGGAATTGAACCTGTTACCTTTTGTTATTCAGGATGATGCTCCAACCAACTGAGCCACACTGGCCAGGGTATGAAATGTAATTTTTGTGTTGAGCGCTTTCAAATGCACTGCAGAAGGGTAAGGAAACTTACCATAGTTAGCATTATTCCAAGATAATTTTCTTGATCCTATGGTAATTTTGGCCACTTTCAAATCATTTCAGCAATTCACAAAGATGGTCAGGGAATTATTAATGTTTATGCAGAGTGGAAAAGCACATGCAAATAAGTTAGCATAATGTATCTCTATAGTAGACCTCAAAATGTAATATGTTCTTTATACAAATAAAATCAATCAAAATAAATCTCAAACTCATTGTACATACATATGTCGAAGGTGATGAAATGCAAAGCTGCATCATGGTGGACTCTCCACATTGCATCAGCCTGTCTGCATGTTAACTCTTTGTTACACTGGGCAATGCCTTTTAGATTGCATTTTGGTATATTAAGTTATTTACATAAGGGAGGGCAGCACAAACCATCTCCTACCATGGTGAGCTTTTCTCAGCATATGTCTGAGATTTCTCTGCCTGTGGATTCCTCATATGTCCCTTAAGTAAAAAACTTGGCAAATTATAGCTTTGAAAAGCTTAGTTTTTTTTCCTTTTTTTATTGTTTAAAATATTACATATATTAGTACATATTTCTCATTTTTCCCCCATTGACCTTCCCCCAGCCTCCCCTACTCCCTGTCACATGCCCTCATCCCTCCCCCTCTTCCCCGACTCAGTGTCTTGTGTCCATTGGTGTGCTTATATGCATGCATACAAGTCATTTGGTTGATCTATTTCCCTCCCTCCCCAACACTCCCCAGCCTTCCCGCTGTAATTTGACAGTCTGTTTGGTGCTTTACTCCTTCTGTATCTACCTTTTTATTCATCAAGTTATAATGTTCTTTATTTTCCATAAATGAGTGAGATCATGTGGTATTTTTCTTTCATGCCTGGCTTATTTCACTTAGCATAATGCTCTCCAGGTCCATCCATGCTGCTGCAAATGGTAAGAATTCCTTCTTTTTTATAGCAGCTTAGTATTCCATTGTATAGATAGATGTATCATAGTTTTTGATCCACTCATCTGCTGATGTCGTTTAGGCTGTTTCCAAATCTTAGCTATGGTGAATTGTGCTGCTATGAACATAGGAATGCATATATTCTTTCTGATTGGTGCTTTTAGTTTCTTGGGATATAATCCTAGGAGTGGGATCACTGGGTCAAATGGGAGTTCCATTTTTAGTTTTTTTTGAGGATACTCCATGCTGTTCTCCACAGTGGCTGCACCAGTCTGCATTCCCACCAGCAGTGCAAAAGAGTTCCATTTTCTCTGCATCCTCGCCAGCACTTGTCATTTGTTGATTTGTTGATGGTTGTCATTCTGTCAGATGTGAGATGGTACCACATTGTCATTTTGATTTGCATCTTTTGGATAATTAGTGACTTTGAGCATGTTTTCATATGTCTCTTGGCCTTCCTCCTGTCTTCTTTCAAAAAGATTCTATTTAGGTCCCTTGCCCATTTTTTTATTCGATCATTTATTTTCCTTTTATTATGTTGTATAAGTTGCCTGTGGATGTTGAAGATTAAACCCTTATCAGTGATAACATTGGCAAATATATTCTCCCATGTAGTGGTCTTTTTTGTTGTCTTGTTGATGATTCTTTTGCTGTGCAAAAGCTTTTTACTTTGATGTAATCCCATTTGTTTATTTTCTCTTTAGTTTCCATTGCCCTAGAAGCGGTACCAGTGAAGAAATTGCTTTGGCATATGTTTGAGATTTCTCTGCCTGTGGATTCCTCTACTACTTTTATGATTTCTCACCTTATGTTTAAGTTCTGTATCCATTTTGAGTTAATTTTTGTGTATAGTGTAAGCTGGTGGTCTGAAAAGCTTAATTTTTATCAAGGGAGCAATTGCAATGGTTTGACAAGATTAAATAGATATCCACACCTCAGTGATTTCCCTTCCCTCTTATGTCCAGTATAACAAAATAGGGTCCTTGGGGTTAGTGAAGAAGAAACTGAAGCATTTTTAAGAGGAATCTTTCAGTAGAGTAACAAGATATCATTTTGCTCTCAAACTGATATTGTTAATGGGCAATAAAAATTAACTGGCTCAGTATTTACATAGCACAAGCTAACCTTTATTGGAACACATGCCCAGTAACTTTAAGAAGGTGGAACAAATAGTTTTTTAAAAATTGTGTTTAGCCGAAACCGGTTTGCTCAGTGGATAGAGCGTCAGCCTGTGGACTGAAAGGTCCCAGGTTCGATTTCGGTTAAGGGCATGTATCCTGGTTGCGGGCATGCAGGAGGTTGCTGATCGATGTCTTTCTCTCATCGATGTTTTTAACTCTCTATCCCTCTCCCTTCCTCTCTGTAAAAAATCAATAAAATATATTTAAAAAAATGTGTTTATTGAGGTGAACATATAGATTTCATGTGTGGGTTTCTGTGTTATGAGATCTGTATATTACACCATGTGCCCATGACTCAAAGTCAAATCTCCTAACACCATATATTGGGATCCCCTTCTTTCCCCACCCCCTTTACTCCCGCAACCACCACACTGCTATTTGTGTTCAAAAGTTTCTTTTACATCTCACATATGAGTGAGATCATATGGGTCATAGTTTTTTCTCTCTGACTTACTTTACTTAGCAATGTTTTCAAAGTTCATCCATATTGTTGCAAATGGCAGAACAGGTCTTTTACCTCCTGGGTTAAGTTTATTCCTAAGTGTCTTAAATTTTTTGTGAAATGGTTTTAGTTTTTGTCCATTGAGTATGATGATGGCTGTAGGTTTATCATACATGCTTTTATTATGTTGAGGTATGAATCCTCTATTCCCACTTTACTGAGAGTTTTTATAAAGAAAAAGATTTTGGATTTTATTAAATACTTTTTCTGCATCAATTGATAACATATTATGATTTTTGTCTTGCTATCTGTTAATGTGCATGCTGCATCACTTTTATTGATTTTTGAATATTGTACCAGCTTTGCATCCCCGGAATAAGTCCCAGTTGGTCATGGTGTATGATCTTTTTAATGTATTGCTGTATTTGACTTGCTAATATTATTTTGAGAATTTTAGTATCTATGATCATTAGGGATATTGGCCTGCAATTCCATTTTTTAATGGTCTTTATCTGGTTTTGGAATTAAGGTAAAGCTGGCCTCATAGAAAGAGCTTAAAAGTGTTCTTTCCTCTTGAATTTTTTGGAATAGTTTGAGGAGGATAGGTATTAGTTCTTTGAATGTTTGGTAAAATTCCACTGTGAAGCCCAGACTAGGGCTTTTGCTTGATGGACATTTTTACTTTATTTTATTACTGTTTCAATTTCATTAGTAGTTACAGACCTATTCAGTTTTTCTGATTATTCCTGATTGAGTTTTGGAAGATTGTATTTTTCTAGACATATGTCCATTTTGTCCAGGTTGTTGGAATATAGTAATTCATAGTGTTTTTTTTCATGATCCTTTATATTTCTATGAGGTCTGTTGTCATTTTACCTCTCTCTTCTCTGATTTTGTTTATTTGGGTCCTCTCTCTTTGTTTCTATATCTTTGAGTCTGGCTAGAGGTTCATCAATTTTCTTTTAAATATTTTCTAAGAACCAGCTCTTGGTTTTACTAATCTGTGAACTGTTGTTTGTTTAATTTTTTTTAGTCTCTTATAATTTATTTTCTCTCTTATCTTTATTAATATTCTTTCTACTTATTCTGGGCTTTTCTTTCATTTTTTAAAAATATCTTTTTATTGATTTCAGAGAGGAAGGAAAAAAGAGAAAGAGAGATAGAAACACCAATGATGAGAGAATCATTGATTGGATGCCTCCTGCATACCCTCTACTGGGGATGGAACCCACAGCCCCTGGCATGTGCCCTGACTGGGAATGTAATTATAAGCTCCTGCTTCATCGGTCAATACTCAACCACTAAGCTACACTGGCTAGTCTTAATTTCAATTCTTAAACTAAATAGTGGTGAGAACGTGACTGATTGATTTAATCCCCCAAGCCTCAATTTTTGCTTCTGCAACATGGGACTAATAGTACTGACTTTTGCGGGTGAAGTGAAAATTAACTGTAATGATGCATTAAAGTGTTTGGCCCAGTGCTGGGCATGTAGGGAGTGCTCAACAGACAGTACTTAATTTTAGTAACAATGACCCTGGTACCCTTAACTGAGTTATTAACATTTTGAGCCAAGTTAAATATCTAATTGGATTATAGACATAAGTAGACCCTTTCTACTTGACAGAAAACTGATCAACATTTGTTTTTCTAAATTTTCAGTGTTTCCCAATTATTGTATAAATTATCCTAAACTATAATACTGCTTTTTCTATTTACAATGACAAAAAAAAAGCAAGGCCAATTTTCTTCAGCACCACTCGTAGCAATACAGGCAAAACTGAGTAGAGAAATGTCATTGTGATGAACATTGGGAAAGGTGTATCCTGTGTGTGAATTATCCAGTTATAAGTTATTCTCTTCATGCTAACCTACCTACGTGGTCATAGTTCAGCACTTTGCATCATTCATCCATGTAGACAAAGATGTTGTGTCCAAGTAATTTGATATGTCGCATCTGTAGATAGGAAATACTAAGTGCAGGTAGCTTAAGGAACATTCAGGAAAACTATTTCCTGACTAAAAATACAATGAGACATTGCCTCTTAAATCTAATCTAGCATGTAACCAGAGTAAATGGAACAGAAGAGGAAAAAAATCTATTTTATTCATAATGAACTGAGACTGCACATAAAAAATCTTTTAAATATCTGAATGGGTAAAAATGGGCTGTATTTCCCTTTGGGAAAGGAAGTAGTCAAAGGGATAAGGCTGATAAACTGAGCTTATTAAATTGGCTTTTGGCGGTGATGAAAATGGTATTGACAAAAAGGCAGTGGTGTATATTTCACACATGTTTGCAGGAGTAATGAACATAAAGGGCTGCACTGGAGAAGGTTGAGATGCTTTATCTGCTGACACCAGACTCAGGTGGCATGCTTATCATCCAGACTGGAGCTCAGCTTTGAGAAACCAAAGCAATTTCCTTAATAAACACCTTTAATCATTGGCGAGGTTGGTTTATAATATGAGATAGCTCTGCATTACTGGAGAAAAGAGTCAGGAACAGGACGGGTGGACCCACCTATTTCAGTTGACATTACTAGGGAAAATTCAGTCCTTTCGGTTTGAGCTCTGTGCTGGAATGTATGGCAGGTAAAGGTGTGTCATTGACCTCATTCTCAGAAACTCCCCTCTTCCAAGAGTTTGTTGTAATATATATGCGGGACTAGATTGTGAATTATTCTTTATATATCCTATTTGACTTAGACATTAGAAATTTATGAAATTATTGGCATTATTAGCAAACTCAGATCTAAAGAGCTGTAGCAAAAAGAGGCAACAACTGAGTTAACATTTTGAGCCAAGTCAAATATCTAATGCATGCCCCCTCCTGGGGATCGAGCCCATAACTCCCAGCATGTGCACTGACCAGGAATCGAACCATGAACTCCTGGTTCATAGGCAGACACTCAACCACTAAGTTTTGTGTGTAATAGGAGGTGCTTTGGATGGATGATGATAGCTTGGTTGCTGACACTTGCATTTCTTTGCTTTATTTTCCTTAATATGATGGCACCACCTTTCCTGGTTGTGAAACATGTCCTCCCCACTGCTGTTCCAAATAAGCCTGCTTTGCATCCTCTCCTGGCAGCGCTATTTCATGGGGATGCAGAGTCACCATTGTAGCTTGGTCAAACAGAACGAAGAGACTATTGTCTGAGAGCAGATGCAGAAGATTATGCCTACCCGCACATCCCAAGGTGAGCATGTTTGCAGAAATGGAGTATTCCTTCTTTGACACTATCACTTATGGAAGCAGGCCAAGCATGAACCTGAGAAGAAGAGCCCTTTCCTCCTCTCTCAAATTAGAAATTCAAACACACTGGAAATACAAGGGAAAACAAACTGGCTGGAGGATAGACTTCTCCACCAGAAAAGACCTTTATATAATATATTTTTGTAATCGGAACAAACTTTAAACTCTTTTCAATCAAATGAGTATTTAGCAGAAATGCCTATAAGAAAAAGAGAGAGTATTAATTGCCTGTGTGTGTGTGGCATTACCTAGAACCTTCCAACTTATAGTATGGTTCTATAGGTGGGTAACATTGGAATTATTTGAGAGCTTGTTAAAAAGGCAGAATCACAGACTGCCTCTCAAAACTGTAGGGTTAGAATCTCCATTTTAATCAGGAGATTTGTATGCATATTATTGTATGAAAAGCACTATCCTGTATAATAAAAGGCTAATATGCAAATGGTCATCACATCCTCATGTGTAATGACAGATCAGTAAGAGATGGTGCGCACAGCAGACACACATGCAGGTGGACCGGGCTGCGTGTGCGACCAGTCACCAGGAGATGCATGGAGCACCTCTCAGTCCCTCCCCTCCCTGGCTTCTGCCTCCCACCTGCAAAAGTGGCGCGGCTCCCACCAGCTCCTTCAGAAGTGGTGCGGCTCCTGCTGGCTCTTGTGTGAGTGGAGGGCAGCCTACTGTGTGCCATTTTGTACGCTGGGCCACTAGTAGAATATAAGCTTCTGGACAGCAGGCACTTCACATCTTTCTCTAATCTTTCATATTAGCTAGCACTTGGATTAGCTAGAATCACTCAGCATCCTTGGCTGCTAAGATATGAAGAGAGTGCTCCTTTATCATGCCATTGAATTTTAAGCACAGTA
Organism: Lasiurus borealis; assembly: GCA_004026805.1. Taxonomy (NCBI): domain Eukaryota; kingdom Metazoa; phylum Chordata; class Mammalia; order Chiroptera; family Vespertilionidae; genus Lasiurus; species Lasiurus borealis. The sequence continues at coordinate 3,047 of PVJN01053450.1, read as the reverse complement.
ACTTTCCCTATTGTATTATTGCTTGGGGAAGTTCACATGGCAGGGGAAATACCATGCGTTCTCTAGCAAATAGTGTAAAACTATATTTTGCAGACATCTTTACAAAAATCAAGGCCTCCCTGCCTGAGCACTGGCCAATGCTGTAGACCAATGGATGGAAAGTGTGGTCCTAAGAGTTTCCTGTTAAACCCTCTGGATTTACAAGATAATCTGTGGGACCTGGTGCAAAATGAAAATGTAAGGCCTTTTGTTAAAAAAAAATAAGAATTTTGAGATGCAACAACAGAGCATTAAAGCAAACTTAGGCTTTCCTATGTGGGGAATGGGTGGGTGGTTTGCGGCTGTACTATGAAATAGTCCTGGAAACTCTTCAACTCCTCTGTCCTCTGGTCCTGGAAACCATGAGATGGAGGCAGAAACATGTAGCAGTCTGTTTCTTCAAACCACTGAGATTACAGAGTTTATTTGCTACTACCTCATCACGAGACCATTTAAAAAATTGTTATTAAATATAATTGGGGCGACAGTAGTTACTAAGATTCTATAAATTTCAAGTTTACAAATCTATAATACATCATCTGTATATTGCATTGTGTTCACTACCCAAAGTCAAGTCTCCTCTGTCACCATATTTTTGACCCCCTTTACCCTTTCTGTTTTCCTCCTACCTCTCTTTTCCTGTGGTAATTGTCACACTCTTGTCTAAGTCTGTGAGATAACTTTTTTAAAAAAATATTTATTCTCTCATTGACCCCTTCTAGCCTGCCCCTGCTCCTTACCCAGACCTTCACCACCCTGTTGTCTGTGACCATGAGTTATGCATATATGTCTACAATTTCTGTGGTTGATCTGTGAGATGAGTTTTTTGTTTGCTTGTTTTATTTGTGGTTTTCTTTTTTATATCCCACATTTAAGTGAAATCATATGGTTCTTGTTTTTTTTTTCCATTTTTTTTTACTTATATATCTGAGTTGTTGCCAATCACAGATACTCAAATTGAGAAGAAGCAGTTAAAATTTACCTGGGAAACTGAGGAGGTTAAGATAGGAAGGGCTGGCATGAACAACATAACTGGAATATCCAGCCTAATAATAAAAAATACTCAAGAGAGGCTTGAAATATTTACTTAGTGTTTGAAGAAAAGAGATGGGGATGCCTGATGCCTCTCTCTTTTCTTCATTAACATGGAAGAACAGTCACCTGGTAATCATGGAGAGAAAGATTCACAATGTATGAAGATAAATTTTGAAATACCACTGAAAACCTCCTACAAAACCAATAGGAGATGACTAAGAGGATGTGTGTCAGAAAATAAAAATCAAGATTAATGTAGCCTTTGCATGGGGCCAAGAAATCCAATTGATGGAGCTAGGGAGAAAGAAGGAAGAGATAGCCCAATATCGTGAACAAAAAGTAGTCTGAGTTAAATTTTACAGAATATCTGTCATTTTTGTAGTTAAGAATTGATTGCTCCATTAGTATAAATCATGACCATTTCAACAATGTCATAGGTCCACAGCAGCACACATGGTGATTGTCACTTGGGTACAGATATCTGGTCACTCAGACAGGCTTCCCCAAATGGCATACTTGTGGGGTTTTTGTTTGGTTGGTTTTGTAAAATTACCACAGTGCACATCATGATTGTAACTTAGATGTTGATATTACAAGGAAAAATACAAATGTCAGGCAGATGAGGATAGAGTCATCACATTTCTCTCTCTACGAAACTACATAGGAAGTCAATTTAAAACTGGATTGCTAATTGATTAAATTTCTCCCAAAGAAATAATGATGATTGCAAACACTTACTTAATGCTCGCTATGTGCCAGATACTCTTCTAAATGTTTTACACATATCCTTTTAATTTTTGCAAGTATCCTGAAAGCAAGATTTATTAACTCAATTTTTTTTATATGGATATACGAGGAACAGAGACTGAGTTACTTATCCAAGGTCACAGCCTAGTCAGTGGCCACGCTATGAATTGAACCATTTGTCCACACTTTTATTTGGGGGTTAAGAGAAGCAGTCTGTATCATACATTGACACCACTTCAGGTAGCCCAGAGCTAGCAAGCTACAAGGGAAACCATTTTCTTACAAGGTTGCTTTAAAAGGCAGGTGGCTTCAAGGTGAAGAGCACAGGTGTTAGAGTCACACTTTTCAGGGTCACATCTTTGCCTCAGCCTCTTGATCTCATGTAATTTGGGCAAATGATTAAACCTTTGGTTTGTTTTCTAAGCTGTAAAATTTGGAGCTCACAGCATAATTGTAAAGATTAAATGAGATAGGAAGACTGAGCATAGCATTTGGCATATTAAGAACTCAGTCAGCATTAGCTGTTGTTATTAGAGAGCATGCAAGCAGATCAAAGGTAATTATTGGTTATTTTGTTAGGCCCACCTCGTACCATTGGCTCCCACAATTACAGGGACTTCATTTTGTCAGCAGGGCAAAATCCTAACTCTTCAGCTTAGCGGTTAAATTCTACATTGCATTTTTTTTTGTCTTTATCTTTTGCCATTCTTCAACATGAACTTCAATCCAATCCCTCAGACAAGCCCCAGTGCCTTTGCTCATGTCATTTCTCTTTTTAATCCTTCAGATCTAGCTCAGATCTCACTACCTCATGAACCCTGCTTAGAACACCCTGTTCTACAGTAATGTCTTTTCTCTTCTGAGTTTCAAGGACACCAGTCTGCTAATATCATGTTGATTCATTCTTATAGTATTATCTCTTGTCTTAAGTTTGTTTATAAGTGTATAGGAGAAATAAAGCTCTAGGTATCAAGCACTACATTTTAATGCAGTTGAATAAGCTCTATTATTTGACATAACACTTTGAGGTAGAGATATATTAATGTGTCAACATGTAAGAACAATTTCTAATGATCCAGTTTGCTGTATTCAAGAGATCTCAGACCCTACTGCCTCAGACATTCCTGAGTCCTATTCCATCCTGAGTGCAATGAAGGGTGGAGTGAGGCCTGAGGAATGTCTGTTCTGCCCCTTAATTTATATAAAGGAAATAAATTTGTGATCAA
>PVJN01053449.1:0-13734 GCA_004026805.1 Lasiurus borealis | reverse complement strand
GAGAGAGAGAGAGAGAGAGCCTGCAGAGAGGGTTGCAGACCAGAGGATGGGGGAGGGGAGCTCAGAAAGGATGGACAGGCAGTGCCTCCGGGGAGTTGGGGGAAAGGTCAGGGCCCTAGCTGTCCTTCTTCAGGGACAGCCACTCTCAGAGGGTTGCCAGCTCTTCACTTCTACTTGAGGCTGTTGAAGACGCCTTTCCCTGGAGAGGGTTCTAGCCTGCCTCCCTCCTGGCCTGTCCTCCTCCCTCCCTGCTGTCGGGAAGCCAGGTTCTGAGCCTCCGGGGTGCCGGGTAGGCCCAGCGGATGACCTCTGCGCTCTGCAGGAGCCAGGAGGAGATGCTTCAGTGAAAGGCTAGAATCACAGTTCCTGGCCCATGGCCTTGCTGTTTTGTGATGGGAATAGGGGATTGGAACGGGAATACATTTTCCTGTAACTTTAACCTACTGAAGGCGGATAGTCTCACCAGGCACATTTGCTGCAGTAACTGGATTTGCCCTGCTGCTGCCTTTAAATGAAGCTTCCGAGTAGAAATGCTGCCTCTTTTTGCTGTGTTTCTTCTTTTCTTGTTTTTAATCCTCACCCAAGGATATGTTTTCTACTGACTTTAGATAGAGAGAGAGAGGGGGAGAGAGAGAGAGAGAGAGAGAGAGAGAGAGAGAGAGAGAGAGAGAGAACGAACATCCATAAGCGTACCCACCCTGACCAGGAATCAAAACTACAAGCTTTTGGTGCACAGAGAATGTTCCAACCAACTGAGCCATCCGGCCAGACTGCTGCTGTGTTTTAAGCTATGAGCACATCCTTGTGCTTGGGGTGTCTCAGGCTCATCAGGGCTCCCTCATCCCTGTGTTATTAGATCAAGGTCCTAAGCAGGAGCCATCCTTAGAGCTGACAAACTCTAGACTCACACCATGTGCAGCCGTGTGTTTCCCTTACATCACATGTATATGCCAGGAGTGGAGGTGACTGGGAACAGGAGGGGAGGAGGTGAGCACACAGCTGTGGTGGCAGGGAGATGAAGGAGCGGCGGCAATGGCCAGAGCCAGGGAGTCTGTGGTCTGTGTGGGATCGATTCAGCGAGTTTCCCAGATGGCGTGGCTGCGCATGTGCCACAGCTTGGGAAGAGGTTTGCACCAAGGGCAGGAGCGAGTGCAGCAGGCCCAGGGGAGGGACACAGCGGAGAGGCTACGACATCAGGGCTCCCTGGTCATGCTATACGCTTGATATGGGCTCTATCTTTGGTGATGTAGAAAGCTGTTACCATCCCAGCCCAAGAAGGAGAAGGAAAGCGAAATAAAAATGATGGTTCAATGAAACAGAAGCAATAGGGAAGGTACTTCTGGCCGAAGAGGTGAGAGTCAGAGGAGGGTCGTGGATTTCGAGGGGAAAAGTCTAAGGAGGAAGAAGGTTCCCATGGGAAGTGACTGGTGCCTATTCCCAGGTTGTGATCACCCAAAGAGAAAGACAGGCGGGAGAGGCCAAACATCAAGAAAGAAAAGGAGCAGCAGGATTTGCTCCTGAACTGGATACATAAAGCCAAGACTAAGCATGAATCGAAGGTTTCTTAGAAGTTCTTTGTCATGGAGTTGGCAAAATGGTGGCATTGATGAACTGGGCACCCAGGAGGAGCTGCTTTTCTCTAGAGGTAGATGGTGAACCAAGTCAGGAAGATGCTGTGGAAGCAAAACCCCCCGCGGGACAAAGACCAGCTCGATTCTGATTCTCACTGTCCCCATCTGCAGCGCCTCTGCCTTGCCCCGCATGGTTTTCATTCATCTGCCACTCACTTTCTTTTTTTTTAATTTTAATTTCTTTATTGATTGAGATATTACATATTTGTCCTCATCCCCCCATTACCTTCCCAACTCCCCCTACCCCCCAATATCCTTACCTCACTGTTGTCTGTGTCCACTGGTTAGGCTTATATGCATGCATACAAGTCCTTTGGTTGATTTCTTCCTCTTACCCTACCTCCTACCTTTCCTCTGAGGTTTGACAGTCTGATCGATGCTTCCCTGTCTCTGGATCTGTTCATTGTTTCCCATAGATGAGTGAGACCGTGTGATATCTCTTTCTCTGAATGGCTTATTTCACTTAGCAATAATGCTTTCCAGTCCCATCCATGTTGTTGCAAATGATAGGAATACCGTCACGCACTTTCACCCAGCAATGTCAGTGGCTGTTTTAGGTCTGTTCTCCTTCCTCAAATCTCCAGACTGTCTCCCCTTGTCCATTTTATGCTCTCACCACTTACCGCTCTCAGCAGGTTAAGGCACCAGAAGAAAGCCAAGATGCTCTCCCTGTCTGTATATTTCCAGACATTTTCCCAGATTTTACATGGCTTGCTCCCTCACTTCACCCATTATTCTGTTCAAATGTCTCCTCCATGGTGAGACTTTTCCTAGCCATCTATCTATAATAATAAAAATGTAATATTCTAATCAGACCAGACATCCTTCTGGATGTCCTTCTAGAGGAAGCCAGGGCTGTGAGGGAAGCCCAGTTCCCAGGTGCCTGCCAGCAGCTGGAGGGAGGCCCAGGTCCTGGGTGCCAGAGGCAAGTTGGTGCTGGCAGCCGGGGGAAGGAAGGACTACTCTTGCATGAATTTCATGCAACGAGCTTCTAGTCTAAGATAACACTCCTGTCTTCATCTGTCCTCACTTCATCTTTTCTTTATAGCCATCTGATATACCTTTATCTGTGCTTTCTCTTCATCCCCACTGGACTGTAACTCCTCAGGGACTCTGTTATGTTTAACACTGAATTCCCTGTGCATCCAACCATGCTGGGCACATCGTAGATGTTCAATAAACATTTGTTCAGAGAGTGAATTGCAGATATCTCTATAGTTAACCCTCTTGCTTGTTGGCAACTCCTTCCTTCTAGAAATGCTGTCCTTTCTACAATGTTAGTTCTCGTCTCTTATTCTTTGCTGTTTCTTTGTTTTCTGGTTCTATTTTTCAAGGCTCGCGTTCTTAACCTGTATTTTTTTCCTTCTCCACTTTATTCCTTGGAGATCATATGCATTCTCAGTGCCTTATCTCTCACCTACATTTATGTGGCAGAAGAAGAAAAGGTCCAAGAAGGAGGATAAAGGCAGGAGAAGGGAGAGGAGAGTGTCAGAGAAGATAGGATGGAGTTTCAGGAAGGAGTTGATGCTACTGGAAAATGCTATTAAGACATGGGGAAGGTTGAGAAGAAGCTGTTGGGTTTATGATCTCTGCTCCCCCTTCATCCTACCCCCACTTGTACTCCCCTGGTGGAGGCCCTCACCTCAAATCCCTGGGAGCCTCTCCTTTAGCTTCCACCAGTAATGACACTGCTTTCATGATATCACCTCTACTCTGTACAGAAGCAGAGTGATGTAGGGGAGCAAAGTTAGATTGAAGGTTCCAGAAGTCTAGTTCTCAGGCTCTGTCATCATTTAGACATGAGTGATTGGGTGAGGTCATTAAATTGAAGTCAACCTAAAAATTACCTTCCTATCTAATTCCTAGGATCTCTTTTTATCACATCAAAGGATAAACAACCCCCCCCCCCCAGGACTGGAGTGGCAGACTGAGGCATGTTCTGGAGAGATCCTTATAAATCTCTCTCAAGGCACCCTGTTCCAGTCAGACTGGTCTCTTGTGATCCAGCAACCAGACCACACCACCTCCACACCTTTGTCTATTCAGCTTCCCTTTCCTGTGTGCCTTCTCATCTCTTCTGTGCTTGTGAAAATCCTTACATCTCCCCCAGGTAGCTCATCACTCATTTCTGACTCTAGCTCTCACTGATCCATATTTTTGCTAAGCTCCTGGGAATCTACACAGAACATGTAAATTATATTTTTACTAGAGGCCTGGTGCACGAATTAGTGCACCAGTGGGGTCCTTCTGCCTGGCCTGCAGGATCAGGCCTAAACAGGCTCTCTGACATCCCCCAAGTGGTCCCAGATTGCAAGAGGGCACAGGCCAAGACGAGGGACCCCACCAGTGCATGATTGGATCCAGGGAGGGACCTGGGAGGTTGGCCAGCCGGGAAGGGATGAGGGAGGGCTTTAGGGCATGTCTGGCCCATCTTGCTCATTCCTGATCGGTTGGACCACAGCAGCAAGCTAACCTACCTGATAGAGAGTCTGTCCTCTGATGGTCAGTGCATGACATAAGGAGTGGTTAAGTAGCCTTAGCATATCATTAACATATTACACTTTGATTGGTTGAATGGTCGACAGGCCAACCTGACACTTAGCCTATTAGACTTTTATTATATAGGATTATTTGTAACAATTTGCTGTTGTTTCAGGCAGTTAGTTTTGTTTCTCTTGTAAATTCTTTGGGGAAAATGGACCAATCTTACATGTTCTTTGTATTTCTCACAGTATATTGCTCAGCATGTCACTGAACACTTAGTGTGCCCTTTATGTGCATGTGTCAGGTTTCTTCCAAGAAATGGAATGCACAAGCACACACACATACAACACACACAAGAGATTTATTTAAGGATTGGCTGATGTGAACTTGGGGTTCTGGGAAGTCCTAAATCTACAAGGAAGGCATGAGGCTGGAAACTCAGGTGAAAGTTGATGTTATAGTCTTGAGGCAGAATTTCTTCTTTGAGCAACCTCAGTTTTTGCTCTTAAGGCCTTCAACTGATTAGATGAGGCCCACCCACATTACTAAGAGTCATCTCCTTTACTTAAAGTCAATTATTGAAGATCTGCCAATACCTACACAGAAACATCTAGGTTAGTGTTTGATTAAATAACTGGACACTATAGTCTACCCAAATGTGATGGCACATAATACTGACCATCACAGACTGCTTACTAATGGAGTCATTTTGAAGAGTAATTCATTGTACAGGATTCATTAAGGTGGAGTGTTCAGAATGAGAATGGAGAAGGGTCACCAAGAAACCTTGATGAGAAGCAGTGAATCTCCAGGGAGTGCAGGGAGTAGAAGCCATGTTCTCCTAGGGGAGCTGGTTGGCAAGGTGTTTTTGGATCAGCAAAAATGTACGGATCCTGGGAATTTGAAGGTTCAAAGGAAGAGAGGAGATCATTGTTATGAGATACTACATATTTCTATGCAAAGAAAGGAGTAGGGTTAAAGAGATGGGGATTTAGAGACAGAAAGGAGAGAGGGAAAAAGAAATGAGAGAGGATAGAGAGGGAGAGCCAGAGTTTTAAAATCCCAAGCCATTGTTTTTTGCATATGGTTAAGTGGAACTGGGGTGAATTTAAATGGCTTAAAAATTAGAAAGAAATGTTGCTTTCTTCTGAGGCTATAGACAGAAATGAATGATAAACTCTGGAAATGAGAGAATAAAGTCAGTAGGAACCCAGGAAAGGCAAAGTAAGCGCCTCTACTGAGGAGAGAGATTTCTTGACAGATTTTCAAATGACAAAAGGCAAATTTTTATCTGGAAATTGGCTTATTTCTAATAAATGAGTGTAGATAAGACCTTGAGGGAGCAAAAGCAAAACAAAACCCGCACTCAAACAAATAGAAAAGCCAAACAAAGCCACTCACAGCAGAGATTCAGATATTTTCTGGAAAACAATTAGCATTAGCATTGCTGAAGCAGTCCCGAAATAGATGAGCTTCACCATTAGCCTTCTGTGAATTCAAGCAAAGAGGCATCATTATACAAATTATATGCCTGGAGAAGGGGCTTCTGCACGGGGATGAACTTGTGGAAAGAGCATTGAAACCAAAGGCAATTTCGCCTATCTCTAATTAGCTCTATTCTCCATGCTATCGTTGAAGATATTTATGCTTGAGCAAATTTCTCACTCTCAATCTGATTTCTCCTTTTTCTTAATCCAGCCATGAAGTCATAAAATCCCCTGTTTGGGACAATATGATTTGCTGCCATGGAAACAATTACGATATCATACATTTATCTCGCCCCAGGAGATCAAAGAGGAAAAGCAATCATGCTAACATTTTGCGGCTGGGTAGTGCCATTCACCCAGCAGCCACTGACTAGTAAGCATCACCGACCTGCAGATGGGGAAACAGAAGCAGTACGTGCTTGTGGCTTGGTCTGACGCTCTTGAATTTTTTAAATTTTATTTACTTATTTTTAACATATTTTTATTGATTTCAGAGAGGAAGGGAGAGGGAGAGAAAGATAGAAACATCAATGATGAGAGAGAATCATTGATTGGCTGCCTCCTACATGCCCCTCACTGGGGATCGAGCCCAGAACCCAAACATGTGCCCTTGACCAGAATCGAACCCAGGAGCCTTCAGGCGGACGTTCTATCCACTGAGCCAAACCAGCTAGGGCTGATGCTCTTAAATTTTAGACTTCAGCAAGAATGCCCTGAGAGTCCTAATTTCCATCCAGAGCAGCGACTAAGGAGCCAAACACTTGGTCTCCATTCCTCTCTTTTTGGATGAGGAGGGCGGTGGGCTCCTTTCCCAGCGCCTGTACTTCACCAACTGTTCCTAATTATAGGAGTATGCGGTGGAACTTAGTTTTGAGACAATAAACAAAAAGCCCTTGGCAATTATTACAGTGGTGAAAACATTTATGTACATAAGGATAGAAAAGAGGTCCCGGACCGTGCCTTAACATGTAAGCACTCATATTCAGCTCTAGCCAGGTCTTGACATCCTGTCTGCTCGTCCTACCTAGATGCTCATTCTCTTGGTTCCCAGCCTTCAGCGAATTTACTTGGAAGTTAATGGTGCTTAAAGCTCATACAGATCGCTTCCAAGCCTCTGAGAGGGGTCAGAGCAATGTGTTCACTTGGATGGGCTTAAAAAAAAAAAAGTCCACGCTTTAACTTCTTTTTGTGTGGGGTAGTGTTGGAGGAACCTTTTGGGATCCTGGTAAGAGGAAGTGTGTTAGGGATGCGTTTGGATTAAGTGGTTTATAGCCACTTCTGTGTACAATAAAATTATTGCTAACCATTTCTAAGTAGCAGTGGCTTCCAGCAATATTTTTATTGCCCTCTTTCCCTGACCCCCATGCATGGGGAGAGATAGAAGTGTGTTTTAGGTACCCATTACTGAGACCAGGCCTTTTTTTTTCTCTCATGAAGGGATGTGCAAGATGCTATAATTTATCCCATATTTTGGAGGGGATGCTCTGGCATTCATCAGTTCACTGGATACCTAAAATTTGTACTAATGTGGTAGGTTTCTGAATCTTCATATGGTTTATCCCCTGCTCCACTCCACCCCAGGATGTGTCATCTTAGCGAGAACTGCAATCTACTTCTCACTCATCTAACACAATTAATATAATATTATCAGTGTGAGGGACCAGTGTGATATCTAACCAGTCGAGGATTTTTTTTTTTACTATATCATGATAATATATGACAGAAGGTAGGAGAATTTATATAGTCCCCAGACCAGAATATAAACATACATTGTTATCTATTTCTGATCCTCTTTTTAAATAGGAATAGAAAATAATGCATTTGCCAGAGCAGTGGCTCTAGTCCATGTACCCAAGGCCATGTGCATCTGCTCTAATAAAGATACCACATCTGGTACAGCAGCTGCATTTGGTCTTGGATGACCAAGGATGTGGCAATAATTTACTATCATCCTTTAGGATCTGTCTGTTTTTTTGCGAGGGCCAGAATGAAATGGAGGTAAGGTTCATCAACCTTGAATTAGGGTTTTGGGTCTGTCATTCTCCCTGGAAACTGTATTGATTTTGGTTTATTATTTTGAACTGGGTTTGAGAGGAGTGCAGTTTCAGAAGTTTGCACTTGGCTTTCCCCACAGACCAAGCAATTAATGTGTATATATGTGCCTTCAATTGTGCATTGTAGACTGTGGAAATGACCATTGGATGTACCCATGGATTGAGAGGACCCACTGTGAGCCTGACCTGGGCCAGGCTACCTTCATTTATTACCTAAAACCCTTATGTTCTCACTGCAACAGGAGGGCCATGTTGATGCTCTGAGTCTCTAGTTATCAATGTCAAGCCAGACCTGTGCTTAACAGACTTCAAAATGTGTGAGTATTCCCCTTTAAAGGTATACCCCAGCAAATGGACTCACATGTCTTTGGGGAAGAACTGGAGGAATCATTACCTGATACACCTGTCATGATATTACAGGGTTCTTCCTCTCACAGAACCAAACTCTCATTCAGTTATTAGGTTCCACATTCACAAAGCTTGTTCACAAAACTGGAAACTGGGCAACGGATCATGTTTTTTTTTTTAATATGGTGACAACTCTCAGCCTCCTGATTATTTGTCATTGGATTCTTTTAATTTCAGATTGAGTAATATCCTTGCTGGATACACATTAGTTTTGTCTTAGGAATGTTAATCTTTAAGAGAGAAGAGTGTTTTTTGTTTTTTATTATTTTTATTTTTTTCTGTATTTTTCTGATTTTTTCTCAGAAGGTCAAAAATCTTTTCTGAAATATACTAGTTTATTTTCTGGGCTTTTTTATAGGATTATCTTTGGGACAAAGCCAGGTCACATTGAGGCTAAGTGTTTTCCTGAGGATCATTCAGAATTGGGCTTCCTGATGAGGCTCTACAGATAGTCCAGCTCTTCTGTACAGTCTTGTGCCCATCACCAAATGTTTTGTTGATGGCTTCTTTTGTTGTGAAAAAGCTTTTTATTTTGATGTAGTCCCATTTGTTTATTTTCTCTTTAGCTTCTATTGCCCTTGGAGCAGTATCAGTGAAGAAATTGCTTTGGCATATGTCTGAGATTTTGCTGCCTGTGGATTCCTCTAGTATGTTATGTTTAAGTCCTGTATCCACTTGGAGTTTATTTTTGTGTATGGTGGAAGTTGGTGGTCTAGTTTCATTTTTTTGCATATATCTGTCCAATTTTCCCAACACCATTTATTGAAGAGACTGTCTTGACTCCACTGTATGTTCATGCCTCCTTTATCAAATATTAATTGAGCATAGTGATTTGGGTCGATACCTGGATTCTCTATTCTATTCCATTGGTCTATATGTCTGTTCTTGTGCCAGTACCAGGCTGTTTTGAGAATAGTGGCTTTACAAGCTTGAAATCTGGTGTAATTTTTTTAAATCTCCATCTTTACAAACTAAACATAAGGCCATCTTATTTGTATTTTCTCTTAAGACGTATTTTTCAAAAATTCTATTATCCTCATTTTCCTCTGAAACTTCTTTGATTATTCTACATTGAATTTGGAATTTAGAACTTGGAGAAGAATATACTTAATATCCCCACTGGGTTCGTCCACAATGAGGGCCAAACCAAGAGTAATAAACACAAGCCTATTTGCCCTTGGAGTGAAGTCCCTGCATCCCAGCCCGATGCGGCATGGTCTGCTGTTGAGTGGGGCCCTTGTGGACTTCCAAACCAGTTATCACTCATGTCAGCCAGACCAGCAGTCCCAGTGCTCAGCCTGTTCCATGTTTGTCCATATGGGAAACACTTGATTTTTCTCTATTGAGTCTCATTTTATTGATCTGAGCCTATCTTTAATTCTGAGAATGTATACATGTTTATTATCCTCTCTTGCACCAAACAGGCCATCATTTTCAGTGCCCTGATACTTCATCAAAAATACTGTGGTCTGACAAAAATCACGTCTTTCGAAATTCACCAAATAGAATACTAAACTACAAAATAAATGTACCAATTGTCTTATAATCAACCCCCTGGCCATGTTTATTTTATGAAATGAAGCATGAACTTCATGAAATAAATATTCAGATGCATTCTAAGGCTCCAAAGAAAGAATCACATCTTCCAAGTACTCCTGCATGCTGCTCATGGGGGATCAAGCCCGAAATTTGAGTATGTGTCCTGGTTTATGGGTTGATGCTCAACCACTGAACCACATTGGCTGGGGTGAATAGTTTTCTAATGTCATGGTTTGGATTTGATTGTCATTTTTGTTTTAATTTATCTCTATAACTTGCATTTTTGTATTGTATTATGTAGTATATGTGGTGTATCCCACATTGTGTCTTTTTTGGACATCGTTTGAGATATCTTCCCAGGCCATGATTTCCTCCTTCCAAGAAGTATTTCCCCTGGTCTCAGGTGAGGGTCTTACTGCCATGTAATTCTTTCTATGCACCCTATGTAATCCTTAACAAAGAAGTAACTGCTCTCTAACTTTATCAATTGATAAGTCTGCATTTTCTTATGTAGGTTTTGCCTGTAAGTGGGATAAAACTTCTAATACTCTCAAGGACATTGCCTTCATATTAGTAAGTACATACATACATATGTATATACACATATATATTCACATATGAATTATACATATTGGGTATAACATACATATGTTTACCATTATTACATCTAATTATGCACATTTCCTTGTTTACACTAAGCTAGCTGTATCACAAATAATTCTCAGTTAGAGCACTGAACCCTCAAGGTTTTGTTTTTTGAATTGATTTGAGAGAGAGAAATATCAATTTTTTGTTCCAGTGATTTATGCATTCATTGGTTGATTTTTTATGTGCTCTGACCTGGGATCGAACCCAGCAACCTGGGCATATAGGAATTGGGCTCTAACCAACTGAACTACCTGGCCATAACCCTCTCTCTCAATTTTAATACCAGTTCCCACTCAAGTTTTGTTGAGTACTTTATTATCACAAGGCAAGGCTGGACTCAAACTGGAGAGATGAGGAGTTGCCTAACCTGGCATAGTGTGATAATCTCATCTCCTTTCTTCTTAAGTTTAGACTTAGGTTTATTTTTACTACACAGTGAAGCCTCCTCAACTATTTGAGCAGGAACCGCCAGTCTTCCTGGCTAAGTGCTTAACTGAAAGTGACACAGACCCAGCTGAAACTGATTTAAGCACTAAAGTGAATTCATTGGCTCATGTAACTGGGGTCAAGGGCAGCCAAGCTTCAGAAATGGCTGAGCTCAGGCACCACACTACATGTTTAGGAATCTGCAGCTCTCCGTTTCTTGGCCTGCTTCCCACTCTATTCTCAGGCAAGCTCTCCGGACTCAGGAGCTGCCCCAGCAGCCCCAGGCTTACATCCACTGGCTGCAAACTTCAGTGGAAGGAGAGCCAAGCCCAGCGACTGGGTCTCTCTGGGATGACTGGTTCATATTCCAACACGGTGGACAGTGGCGCCCGTGCCCTTTGGCTTTACAGAGTGGGAATGGGTAAAGGATAGTTAGTTCTCCGGTAGGAAAGTACCAGGAAAGGGTAACGGTATCAGACCATCTCACCAGCAGGTGCCCTATCTTAGCTTTAAGCTTCCTTCCTGCTCCCTGGAGCTCTATCCTTAGTGGACAAGCATCTCATACTGGGGCCTGAGTTAGCAGTGCCCACTGAATTCCCAGCTCAAGACAGAAAGTGCCTGTTTTTGAAAGTGAAACAAAGAGGTTGTTTCTTAAGGAACTTTAAAAAGAATACTTCCTCCTCCACCCCCTGCTTGAATTTAATCTTTTATATTTCCATCAGAAATAATTTCTAGTGTTCTTTCATCTGCAAATAAGCACTGGTGTTGTCTTTGTCCACATGTATTATTTATCATTCAATTCCTAGTGTGTCTCTGCCCATCAGCCTATGGGTGTACGTGCGTGAATTTAAATGAGAATTTATCTGTGTGGTGAGAGGAGTCCTTTAGGAAATCAACTCCCAGAAAGATGCTGTGGAAGGCAGTGCTTGGCCTTGTGCTGGGCAGGGAGCGGAAAGCCTGCTTTGGAGCAGCAGTTGGGTCTACAGGGAGGTGGGTCTAGAAGCACTGAGGGCATCACAGATCTAATGCAGTCTCAAGACAGCCCCTGAAGGATTTATAGATTACGTGATGTCAGCGATGCCCATAGGTACCTTGCATCTCACAACTGATGGGAACTCACTGCCCATTCTCCTGCTTTATAACTTATCATTTCCCTCACAAGGGACAACTGCAAACAAAAAAAAAGGGGGGTGGAGCTGAAACACAGTTTGAACATTCCCTTTAACTCTCAAGTGTTTATAGGTTTTCAGAGTTTGTTGGTAGAAATTATAGGTGTTACTTGCAAAAAAAGAATTCTTCCCTATATGTCGCCAACAGCTGAAAATAATCATTCTTCTCTCACTGAAGAGCTGCTGTCCCCATGGCAACAGGTAAACCTCAGATATAAGTCAGAGTGGCAAACACCTTGCAGACCTTTTGCTCACTCTGTGGACTCTGGGTTGGTTTTGTTCCCCCGGGAAATGTCGCCAGGGTCAGCAGCTAAGGCCCCCGGAGCCGCAGGTTAAATGTGGAGCAGACCAGACTTGATCTTGATAAACCCCTGCGTGCAGATGTGCCATTCCGACGCACTTTGGAGAGATTTTATTAAAGGACTGGGTGCTTTTTAAAAGAATCACAAGTTGGGAAATCTCCTTTAGAGTTAAAAATAAAAACAGACATTTTTAGGCAAATCTCCACCCAGTGTTTTTTCTTTTTTCTCCCTTGTCCTTTCCTTCCCCAAGTATATTAAACAAATGATTTAAATACAAGGCACAGCATCAGCCAAACTGGAGAGACATGGCCCAGGAGGGAATAAATACAACATGTGTCATACACACTAAATGCTGCTGCCCTGTAGCACACATGGCGATTCACACAGGTCATCGTGGCCTCGTAAACTCGAAGGGATGTCCAACAACAATAATTCCCTCTGTGAATCTCGTGCAAGAAAAGATTTCCACATCAAACAAACCCTTGGAGCATTGTGTGTGTGTATGTTATTAGACAAGCTGTCCCTGAAACTTGGACAGCGCCTGGGCTGCATGCGAATTGTAACGCTGGGATATGACTCCCTTGCCTTCTGCCTTTTGTTTTCTTTTTTCTTCTGTCTCTCCCCTCTTTCATTAGCACCTTTCATAGGACAGCTCTTTATTTCCTAGCTTCATGGGGACTTATGTTCATTCCTGATGGGTAGTACCCTCCCCTTGGATTCCACAACATTGTAGAAATGTGAACCTTAACTTGCAGGTTTCAGAACCTTCCTCCCAGCTGGTGTAACATTTATATTCTCTTTGTAGAAGTCCTCTCTGGGCACTTGAGTTGCTTATTATCTTTTTACCTTTGAAGGACAATGTTCACATACAACCTCCTCTTTGCTCCACAAACACTACTTTTCTTTGACATAAGATGGGGTCCAACTTGGTGCCTTTCAGAGCCCCTCTCAGATGCAACAGAGCTGGGTGGTGGTGGTGAAGGGTGCAGAGCCCAAAGCCAGATTTCTAGGGTTCATGTCATGTTGTTGCTCTGCCATTCACATTCTGTGTTACGCTGGCAAATCACTGACTCTCTCTGTGCCTTCATTTGCTCTTCTTTCAAATGGGGAGAGCAGTACTCACACCATGTTGTGAAAATCAAATGAGTTAATTGTACACCTGAAGCTATGTAATGTTGTATTCAGCCATCTATACTAATAAAAGGGTAATATGCAAATTGGTCAGGATACCTCACAATAATGACTGAATAGCAGGCTGCGTGGGGTGACCAGGCCAGCATCTCATACTGGGGAGGAGCAGTTGGCGTGAGCAGGCCACTGGGGTGCCAGTTGGGGATGACCAGGCCAGTGGGAGGAGCAGTTAGGGGCAACCAGGATGGCAGGGAGTTTAGTGAGGGACAACCAAATGACTGAATAGCAGGCTGCGTTGGGTGACCAAGCTGGTGGGGAGGGGACTTGGGGGGAACCAGGCCAGTGGGATGGGGGGCAGGTGGGGGCAACCAGGCCAGCGGGGGCAGGGCAGTTAGGAACCAGCGTTCCAGGATTGTGAGAGGGATGTCTGACTGCTGGTTTAGGCCCGATCCCTT